>PVJS01036390.1:0-20487 GCA_004027185.1 Glis glis
CACACTCACACACTCACACTCACACACACACACACACACACACACACACACACATACACACACACCTAAATTCAGACAGTTAAGCCACTTGCCCAAGGAGAAATCCCTGGGAGATGGAAGCAGCTGGCCATGTTTTCAACCTAGGTCATACTGTCTCCTGAGAAACAGATTAGAACAAAAATATAAACATACGCCAGCAAATCAGAGAGGAATGAAGCCGTTCAAGGGCATCTTCATTAGTCTACACGTTCTAGACGTGGTCATAGTGTGTGATTTTAAATTACCTAAAGTGTTTTGTAAAAGCTATTACTTTGCTATATAAAAGATAGTCTAAAGTAAGAAAGTAATAACGATGTATTAGAAAGTATCAAAATTGAATTCCTAATGACTTCATATTTTCTATTTATTTTTAAAGACTTTCCTATGGAGGAAACATGGAACTTTCCTTTAAAAATCTAAGCAAATTAAAAAGCAGTGGCATCGATGATCGCGCAGTAGCTAATACGCAGAGCACTGCTTACGTGCCAGGGCTGGAGCTAAGAGTCCCCCGTGCTTTCTCACCACCCATCTTCACAACACGGCTATGCAGTAGCTGCTGTCATTATTCCCACGTTGAGGATGAGGTAATAAAGAGGCTGAGAAGGCTGTCTAGGGCACAGAGTTACTGAGAGGCCAATTCTTTTAGCCACTATCCTAGATCCCTTCTGGGTCTTAATTTTGCTGACCTTGGGTTTAAAAAAAATGCTGCTTTGTGGAGTTAAACAGGGAGGCAATTATAGATACCTACTACAAAAAAATTTTAAGTAACAAAACAACAAAATATCACCCTAAAACACCATCCTCCAAATTCCAGCCTTTATCTTGAAGCAGAAATTCACTTTGCCTGCCTTAAGAGGGATGGTTTTTCATAGAGATCCTGCCTCCCTGTAATCTAGTCACTCATTCTGAAAACCGTTGCACTCATACACTTAGACTTCCTGCTCTGTGTAGCTTGTAAGCAGTTACTGGAAGTGTACAGAACTGGACAGTGCTTACATGCTGGGAGCTGCCCAGGTCTTGTTTTGTCCTCTCGGAGTTTAAGCAACATCCCGGGTCAGGAGGTTTCTGCTGCTGCCACCAGCCTCACTGAGGCACCGGGGGACGAGGCACACAGCCCAGAACCCCCCCCCCCGCCTTCTGACTTTTCAACCACCTGAAGTTTTCACGGGTAAGAATACCTCTCTATGCATTCTGATAATTTGTGTGTGTGTATGTGTGTGCATGTGGCACTAGAGATTGAACCCAGGGGATTCTACGTCTGAGCTACACCCCCAGCCCTATTTTTTTCTTTATTTTCATTTTGAAACAGGGTCTTGCTAGGTTGATAAGAGTCTCACTACTTGCTGAGGCTGTCCTCGAACCTGCAATCCTCCTGTCTTAGCCTCCCAGGTACTGGGATTACAAGTGTGTGCCACCACGCCTGGTTACATTTTGATAATTTAATGAAAGCCTCAGTAAGTGTGCAAAAGTGCTCCTTCCCTCACTACATCTCCCTCCCCCCTAGCTTTTACTATAAAGGACAACGCCATCAAGATGGGTGACTGTTTCGACACCAAAGGGCAGTGAGAACTTAAAGAGCACCGACAGCTTTAAAGTCGTAAGATGAGGCCTGAAAAGACAGGAACTGTTCAATGAGCATATGCTTACAGATTAGACCTTAGGATTATCCTTCTTCCAGAAAGAAAATCAACTTTTTTATTTATTTATTTTTTGGTAGTACGATTGAATCCTGGGGAGTTCTACCCATGAGCTAGACCCCCAGCTCATTTTTTATTTTGAAACAGGATCTCAGTAGGTTGCTAAGGTTGCCCTCAAATCTGCGATCCTCCTGTCTCAGCCTCCCAAACTCTGGGATTACAGGCATGCACCCCCATGCCTGGCTGAAAAACAACCTTTTTTCAATAACCGAATAAGCTCTCTTCTGACATCAATACGGGCTTCAAAAAAAAATTTTTTTTTTGGTACTGCAGATTGAACCCAGAGGCATTCTACCTCCGAGCTACACCCCAGTCCTATTTTAGTTTTATTTTTGAAACAGGGTCTCACTAGGTTGATGAGTTTCACTACTTGCTGAGGCTGTCCTCAAACTTGCAATCCTCCTGTCTCTGCCTGCCAAGTACTGGGATGACAAGTGTGCGCCACCATGCCCGGCTTCAAATTTTAAATAATAAATGAAAGAAGAATTTCAGACTACTAGAAAAAAAATTACTTGAGGCAGGCATGGCACTGTTGTGAATTCAAGGTTCAGCAGATGCCTGGCAGGAAAGCGCCCTCCCTGCACCTGTTACAGACATATCCCCGCATCCCACATCCCCTGCATCTCGCATCCCACATCCCGCATCCCGGCATCTCCGCATCCCGCATCCCTGCATCCCCACAGGTTCCCTGAGATGGAGCCTCTCTCCTAAATGCAGCAGCATGCATGGCTACAGCTTTCCTTTTGTTTGCTGCTTCATTGTTTTCTCATTTCTCCTTTTAACTACAAATTATAAGGCTAGGATTGAATAGAAGAAAATGTAGTTTTCTTATGGGCTGCACAGGACTTTAACTCCACGCAGGGTGAACTGCTCCCCAAATGAGAAGCATCAAGGAGGGCACAAAAGATTTGAAACCAGCTCCACAGGAGAAGAACAAAGAGGCCTAGACATTTACAAGCACTTTACAGATACGTAACATGCCAGCTCTGAGAGCTAGTCATCAGAAACATTTAGCAAAAGGCTAAATAAAATCCAATTCAATCTCATCTCTGGTAATTTTACATGGAGGTATGCACACAAGAAAACAGTGCAACTATGTGTGGGGCAACCCCCCCAAACACACTGTTACACAGCGAGAGTCAAACAAGACGCTGTCGTGCGGCCCGGGCGACAGTGGGGGTCTTCTCAAAGGGACCTCCCTGCTGCAGAGTCCAGTCCCCGGCTCAAATCCCAGCTCGCTGCTATTTAGTCTTGAGGCTGGCACAGGGCTTTACACAATCTTGTTTTCTAGGAATATAAACTTACAAAACAAAGAACTTCCCTCTTTATACTCACAAGAAGGTTGAAATTTAAAAAAAAAAACTTTCAAAAAGAACCCAAGGAAACTCAGTTGCAGCATACGAGGATTTACTAAACATGGTCATTTACAAAATCAGGCTCCACTCCAAGCTAGTCAGGAACCCAGCCACAAGACATCTGTTAACAAAAACCTGACTTGCATGGCTCCTTAAAATAGCCCACAGAGCCTATAAAATATAAATGGAGCTGGGCGTGGTGGCGCACGCTTGTAATCCCAGTATTTGGGAGGCTAAGACCGAAAGATCGCAGGTTCAAGGACAGCCTCAGCAAGTCGTAAGATGTCCATCAACCTAGCGAGACCCTGTTTCGAAATAAAAATAAAATAGGGCTGGGGGTGTAGCTCAGAGAGGTAGAATGCCCCTGGGTTCAATCCCTAGTACCAAGAAAAATAATATATATATATTATAAATGGAATTCACACATTAACTGTGTAATAAACTAACAATTACTGTGAGGCTTGTTACTATATATAATTCAGAAATCTAAAAGTAAAATAATCTGATTCACTACACAAACACAACACACACACACACACGCACACACACACCACTCCCCAACCAACCAAATCAAAGTTTTAGAGCTTCAATACTTTGAGTTTTTGAAAAGGAAAGGAGAAGCGTTACCAAGAAAAAAGTGACTTCAGGGGCCACAGTAACTAGGGACAAGTCCGTGACAACTGGGAAGAAGGAAAAAAAAGAAAGTGCAAGTTCACAACCTCTCTAAAGAGGACTCTGCCTAGTACCACCTAGCCCACCTCATTTCTACCCTTTTGAAGCAAATAAACAGAAAGATGCAGCGGCACATCTGCACCTTCGATGTATCTGTTTCCGTGCAGCATCTTCTGGGGGCGGCATCACCACTCTGGGCACCTACGGAGCCGGCTCTAAGCCATTTGGCAGGAATGGAAAGATGGGAAGAAGCTACCGTATCCCCATACCACTGCCCAGTCTAACATGGCCCACAGCCGGCACTTCTGTTAGAGCGGCAATGCGGGCGCTACGCAGGTAAGCTCTTGTCAAGGTGTCAGAACCGTCTGCTCTCACGGGAGATGCCTTGCTTACATAATAAATACCATGCTACCAAAAACACCCAGGGGGTGGTGTGATTTCTTCTTCCAGTTTCTGATAGGCTTTTAACACAGTAACAAAAGTGTGTTACAGTTACTCTAGGAGATAAATACAATAGCCACTTTCACAGATAGTATAAAATGTTACTAATTGAACTATATTCTACAACAGGAAAGAGCAGCCAAAAGCTAGTCTGCACAATAATCTCAGAAGAACTCTACCCACATTGCTCGTGTGTTTTTTCCCAAGACTGTACGCTGTCTTTGGTCTTCAAACAGAAGTGGGCCCAACCACCAAGAGCCTGAGCAACGGGCCTTTCTCTCAGCTCCGTTTCAAGAAACACACATCTCAGGCCCAAAGCTGGAACCTGATGCGAACTCTCCACGTACAACGAATTCAGGGCAATTTAGAAATCAGGAGTCAGTGACCTTAAAGGTTAGAATTATGAGTGAGAACACGGATCCTGTATTCACTGACTTGAAAAACGAAACCTTCACTCATTCTATTTTTTTAACATATGACAAAAACAAAAGGAAAGAGACTGTTATAAAGACCTACGTTTTGGCTGTGACGTCCACGTACTGTCCCGGACGAAAGTGCGCAGCGTAGAGAGGAGTGCCTTCGTGAAAAGAAATGAAAAATCAATGAAACCTGTCACCATAGAAACAACTTTATTAAACATAATCGACATCCAGGAAGCCTTCTAGCTATCAATGTCAAAACACAGAAGATTCTTTTCCACAATTATAAACATTAGAAACACCCCAACAATGAAATTATTCAACAAACGTCTTTCAGCTGAGCATGTGCTAGCTGAAGAATAAGGTGGCCCAGTACAAGGCACAGGGCACACGGTGCTGGTGTGAGCCACCAGGCCATGGCCGGCTAATGGGCCGGTGCCTTCAAAGAGATCAGAGTACTAGTCAAAATGAGTTATTCCAAGCCAGTACTCGGGAGGCTTAGATAGGAGGATCACAGGTTCAAGGCCAGCCTCAACAACTTAGCGAGGCTCTCAGCAACCTAGCAAGACCCTGTTTCAAAATAAAAGAATAAAACGGGGTTGGGGGTGTAGCTCAGAGGTAGAATGTCCCTGGGTTCCACCCCCAGCAACACACACACACACACACACACACACACACACACACACACGGAGTCCCAAGACAACACACTGTTTTTGCTGGTAAACACAAGTCTGATGATTCTTGGTTATGTGGTGAATAAATATAATGAGTTAGAATATACTATCTATTCCACATAGGGAAAAGAAAAGATGAACTTAAAACATGTTGGGGCTTGATCAAGTCTTATCACTCATTGGAGAAAAACAAGAAACTTAATTACTTGAACCCAGGTCCCTTGTATGCTGGGTAATGGTTACAATATGTATGATGTTCAAATAAATCCCATGAGTATCAGATTTTGGTATGGTGTTTATTGCACTAATAATATACTTCTAACACATGCCCAGATGTTTGGAATAGCAAAGAAAAAAAAAGAAAGAAAGAAAAAAGCCATTACAGATACTCCTAATTCTATACGGAAACATTTACAAAACTAATATGTAAATAAAATCTTATTTTAATTAATTAATTTTTTCGTCATTTATGTAAAAATTTATTTGATCAAAATGTAGAAAAAAGTGAAACTATTACATATGATAGAATTGCAAGAATCTGAAGAAAAGTGTGGGTTTTATTCAACTGCAGAATTTGGTAGTGTGGTGCTTAATAAATAGGAGTAAGGGGCCGGGGTCAGACAAGCCAGAAGCAGGGGGATTTCTATAAGTCAGGGTTGTAAACTTGAGTTGGCCCCATGCTGTTGGGCCAAGTGAAATGTTTCTACTCTGAGATGTTAACTGAGAATGCAAAAATTCAACAAAGCCAGAACACGTGGCCCCTGCCTGCAAAATTCTCCATGTATCCAAAATACTCCTTAGTCAGGAGTTTCTTGGGCTTTAATGAACTTGGTCCCAAAGAAGGAATTAAAAATCCCGGAGAAGTAAATCTTCAATTTGCTATTCCCTGAGGGTATGGAGATGAAATCACGCCAGTTACTTTTCCCATCTCTACTTGGCCACCAGAGACCCCTTCTAAGCAGTATCTGTTAATAGAAAAAGACTCTTCTGTGAATTTATTGGTGGTCAGCAGTCTCTCTGACATGGCTGGCCCCGACAGGACTGAATGCCACCATGTCCCTGCTGTGTGTGATCTTACAGCAGATGAGCCCAGGTCATTGTTAAACTAAGACACGTGCTCATCAAGGAACAGAGCAGGACTAAGAGAATTGTGAAGAGCAAAACGTCAACGATGCAATCAGAAAACATTCCCCAAGTGCTCACATGCCGACTGCTGGGACACTTGGGCAGTTCTGGAGTGTGGAGATGGGCTGGGAGGGTTAGGACTATCTATCTGTAGAAGCCCTTATTTTAAATGCACTCAGGAAACACGCTATTTAAAAGAACTTAAAATTCTGTGATAAAGCGTGTCATATTTTGTTTACATAAATTTAAAATTAGCAATATTTATAATTATTTAATTTGGCAATTGATTAACAAACAATTAAAGGGTACTCACAAATATGTATAGCTAGAAATGCAAAAGTTAGACATTGCCCTGAACTCAAGAAATTGACTACCTTGGAGAAGAATCAACATTGGTACCATCAAATAGGAGAGAACCCCTCTTGCTCAATGTAGTAGAGAGTACAATTGAAAACTGATTTTAGTCGGTTTGTTTGTTTAACACGGGCAATGAAATATAGTGGGATTTCAGAGGGCAGTTTTTCTTTAAGGTAGGACCCAATCTAGATTTGTATGGGAAGAGAAAGACCTTGAATCAAGAAAAATTAGGGATTTACTCATTCCACATTGCCTACATATATCAATATATCACAATGTACCCCATAAATGTTTACTTATATCAGTAAAAACTAATGTTAATTTAAAAAATGAAAAATTGAGATTACAAGAATATTAAACAGAATATACTTTTATGAGGCTGAATGACTTGAACTATTTGATCATTTTTGACCCACAAAAACAAGAATTCCACATGGTCAGAGCCACAGCAACAGTGAGGGTGGATTTGATCTCTATCTCCACCCTAGACAGAAACAAAAGGGCTAAGAAAGGTAGATGCATCAACACCAAAAATAATAGCTAAAACTGTTCCAGAACAAACTGTCTACATAACCGAATATTTTAAAATTATGCCTTTATAAAGTGGAATATGCCCATTATTCAATACTATTATTCTATTCTATACTATTTTTATACTTGTTTAATTCCATTTACTTTGCCTTCAAGTTATAAACTTGAACTTAGAAAAATTCTATTATTTTCTTGTTAGAACTGAAGTTCAAGAGATCAGGGAGCTTGTCCGAAGTTCAAAACATCAAGCCGTGCACAGTGGCGCAGGCCTGCAATCCCAGGTCATGAGGCAGGAGGACCACAGGTACAAGGCCAGCCTCCGCAACTTAGGGAGACTCTCAACTCTCAGCAACTTAGCCAGACCCTGTTTCAAAATAAAAAAGAAAATAGGGCTGGGGACGTAGCTCGGAGGTAGAATGCCACTGGGTTCAACCTCCAGAACCAATAAATAAATAAATAAAATAAAAATGTTGTATATTGTCAACTATATGAACCAATATAATCATATGCCATTACTTTTTGACATTCCACGGATTAGGTAAAATATTGTGAAATTTTTAAATAAGCTTAACATAGGGACACTATGGGAGTCCAGGATCCCTTTGCCAGCTGTATTTTCTCCCTATTTTAGGGAGAGCCTAGTTATTCTTTACAGAATAGAACGCCGGCCTGCAAACAATGAACCTCCAATTCTAAAAGTTAGTGTATTTAATTTGGAATGGCTTTTTCAAATGTGAAACTCTTTCCACATTAAAATAAAACAAGTGCTCCTCCCTCTCTCATGGAAAACAGAGAGCCCCCTACAGCTTTTTCCACTTAGAAAAGACAAAGATTTGTTCGCTCCTAGTGATTAAATCAGATATGCTTTTATATTTAAAAACAAGTGTCTGGGACTTTGTATTTTGGATTCAGCTTTATTGAGAGAGCTGACATTAAACAAATCACGTATTTGGGTATTTTTTAACCTCCCTCCTCTCCCGACCTCAGATTACCTGGCTTAATTACAGCATTATCTGTCACACCAAAGATTTTAATTTTCTGCTTTGGCGGCAATCCAAGTTCTCGGTAAAATTCCAGTATGGATGCGGGTTTCTGGAGGGAAAGCAGTGCATGGAAGAAACATGTTAATTCTGAAAGTGGAGGTGAGTGCAGAGAGAGCCAAACCAAATGGTTAACATCCCAGGAAAGAGTCAAAGCACACTCCATTTCCCACTGAACAAGGAGGACCCGTCCCCCCTCTAAGAGAGGTGGGATTTATAGCTTTAATCCATTGTACTCCATGAACAAATACTCTCACTGCTGGGAATCCAGCCACGAGCGAGTGTCACAAACACGCCCCGTGAGGACCTCTGCTCTGCTCAGGTCTGAGTTCTGACTAGAGACCCCAGGAAACCAACCGCAGGCCCACTCCACACCTATGCCGAAGCCACTAGAAGAAAACATGAGAGGTCATGTGTACATGTCACAACAAGCCTCAAAGTCAGTCTCAAACGCGGCCTGACAGCTCACACTTCCCTGGTTGTTTTTCGACCCTCTCCAGTGCTGTGTCTTCTTCTAACCCCGTGGCAGTCCCCCTCCTCCGCTCTCAGAGAAAGAGAAGTCCTCCTATTCTTCTCACCAAGTGGTCAAGCTGCCCGTCCCGTCGCACGGTGTCACCTCCCACCCCACTCCGGGCGCTCACGGGAGCCCAAGGAAAGTGCCCGCGCCCCGGCCTCCATGTGGAGCTGTAACCGCTGGGCTGGGTGGGAGCCGGCGTCGATATTCTTTATGAGCACTTCATGAGTCTATGCCCAACTGAGGCTGAAAATCACGTCGACAGATGGACGAGTTGTCTGTGCTTCTATTAAAAGCGCTGGTTCCCAGCTCCTTCTCACCTGCTGGATGGCTGGCCCCCCTGAAACTGTCCTCACTCTAAGTCAATCTCTCCCTTCTACTGGAACTTCCTATCTACGTATGAACACATCATCACTGTCCAGATATTAAACCAAAACTTGCCCTTGACCACATATTCTTTGGCTTATCCCCCCCCCATAGCAACGTTCCTCGAAAGACTTGCCACTGAACCCACTCTCTGAACCAAGACTGTCAGATGGCAGGGACGTGCCTGACGCGGACGGGGGACGGGACATGCCTGCATAGGTGACCAGTGATCTCCGTGGTCAGGCACACTGCCAGCACTCGTGTCACTGGCCGTCAGCAATGCTCGCCGCTGGGGATGGTGACACGCTCTTCTAGGAAGACTTCCGCTGGGCTGCCAGTGGCCGCCCGCCTCGTCCTCATCTGTGTAAATGACGTCTCATTTCTAACCTCCATCCCAACTTCTGAACTAGAGTCACATGTCCACCCACAGTCATCTGCGAGCTTAGTGGGTCCAATCGGACGTGACAGCCCCCGTGCCTGCTCTCCCCGGGTCTCCCAAATTTCAATAAATGGCAACTTTTGTTGTTTGGGCCCAAAATCTGTGGTCACCCTTGATTCTTTTCACATTCCATGTCCGTCAGCAGTTCCTACAGATTCTATTTAAACACACAACCCAAATCAACCACTCTCACCGCCCCACACCACGTCTCTGCCTGGATTATTCCACGGCCTCCTACTGGTCCAAACTTCCACGCGCCTGACTCCCTGGTCCGTTCTCAGTCCACAGGCTGCCACGATCACGTGAAAACTTAAGCTCTGTCAAGTCTCGGAGTGTCGTCCACCTCAGTGCTCAATCAAGCTCTGCGTCCACAGTTTGTAAGCTTCTACGCAAACGTTCCTCTTGGCTCACCAGTGCTGCCTTACTGGTCTGAGAACACATCCAACACTGGCCTCGGGGCTCTGCACGTGCCGCTTCCTGTCTGCTGTGCTTTCTACCAGAATTTGGAATGACTTGCTCCCTTACTGACTCAGTCTCCATCTAAATGTCAACTTACCTTTCCTGAATGACTCCACCTGAGATAGCGCCACTCCTGTCCCTTGCCACCCCTCAGCCTTCTTTTATTCACCTTCAAAGCATCTATCTCTATCTGTCATGACATACATTTTTCATTGTTTTATCTTCTATACAACAGCCTACCAATCCCACCAAAATGTAGGTTTCCTGAAGGCAGAGCCTCGTCTTAGTTGCCGCTGCATCCACAGTGTCTGCAAGGTCTTGCTGCTGGCTCCTCAAGCGCACCTTTTGCCTGCTACAGTAAATCAATGTCCTTGAAAATAACTTTATGGACATCTTATTTTCTTAATAGTGTTCTGGGTCTCCCCCTCCCATTAACTTTTAAGACTCCTCAAACAGATTGCTATAGGACCTGCCAAAAAAAGTTGTGCCACTTTATATTTTCTGATGCAAAGAGCGCCTCTTTCATCAGAATGTAACCGGCACAGGTGTACCTATCTTCCCGCAGTCTCCTGTCCCTCTAAACCTAAACGAAGGACCTGCCCAATGGGGCGTGGTGCCCTGTGCCTGCACACCCACGTCTGCCTACGCCACGCTCTTTACATGTGGTCCTGGGGACTGAACCCAGGGTGTTCCACCTCTGAGCTACACCCCCTGCCCTTTTTATTTTCTATTTTTGAAACAGGGTCTCAATAAGCACCTGAGGCTGGCCTTGAACCTGCAATCCTCCCATCTCAGCCTCCCAAGTATTGGGATTACAAGCATGCGCCACCAGGCTGGCTCCTATGCCATTCTTGACTGCAATCTCCTTCCCACACTGCACTGCTGAAACTGATGAACACTCTGTTAAATGTGTTTCTAGACCCAGCTCTAGTTGTACTTTCTGTCCAGACCCTTCCCTGCACAGCCCTGCCAGAATGCACCGCTGCTCATCTCCACCAGCCGTAGACCCGGCGCCATCTCAATGATCGTCCGAATCGCTTCCACTTCTCTCCTTACATGTCTGTCTGCTGCTGGCTGGTGAGCACCCAGATGGTTTTATTTATCTGCGTCTCTAACTTTAGAGCCAAGCACACTGAAAGGTCAGGCAATGATCTATATACCAGGAGGCTTCTGAGGAAGCCTCTACTTTTTTAGTAATACAAAATAGACCAGAGGGACATCTGGACCTAAAACATAAAAAAGACCTAAGGTAACATATACTTCTTAATTACCTTTCAATTTCACTACAATGGAATATTTTAATTTTTTCACTTAAAATCATAATATGATTAATTAGGTCTCGGTCATGAGAAAAACCAAACGCTCAAATTAAGCTGAAACTAGAAGCAGGTTAACAGTTTCTTTTTCTTCTCTCTTTAAAAAATTTCCAAATAAATGATTTCAAAGGTAATTTACAAGACTGACAGCGCCGTCACGCTCGGATAATCCCATCGATGAGCCTGCGTTTCCCCTCTTCAAAGTTCTCTGCAATTATCCTTCCCACAATGAAAACGCTCTGCTCCGAGATGAACTGATTTAATCAACTTCAGGCCACTTAACTTCCTTATTCAGAAACACTAGGTACCACATCAGTTTTTATTTATATGACATAAAAATAGCAGAAGCAAAGTAATCTAATTCCTTGGGGGCATGAATTCTTCACAGGTTAAAAACAGTTCTAGCCCTATGATAACTAAAACTGATTCAATCAACTTATTTTTGAGTGCTTAACTATTTGATACTTTATATTTAAGGCCTCACTTAAAAAATGCCAAAAACCCAAAAACAATCTATAATCAATCTATTTTCAATTTGTAAAATAGAAATTCATTCTATTTTCAATTTCTAAAATAGGGGTAAAATATGCAAGAGGAAGGTTGTATACTTTAAGTTTGGAAAAATCTCTTTGCTTTTCAAATAAAAAATGCTTTATGTATAAAGAATTCTGAAACTTCATACTCACATCCCATTTTTTAAAAAAAGGTGTTATAGACAAAGCTTTTTCTTAATATTGTAATAAATATCCTCTTTCTATAAAAACTCTATCTTGAAGCAGCCCTGTAAGAAGGTGCTTTGTGGCGCTTCCTGTGCTAGAGAAGTGAATGTTTTTGGACGTTTCTGTGAACTGAGTGGTCAAAATCCAGCTCGATGTTAGGACACAGCATCGGACTCAGTCTGCTGTGCTGCACATCACTGAGGACAAAGCTCTAGGAATTAGAGGAAAACTGTGCATGTCGCGTGTGAGAGCACAGCACTCTGGTCTCTGCAGCGTTTAATTACTAGTCCTGTGGTTCTACACTCACACTCGTGGCAGTGTGTTCACACAATCTCACCTCGAACACATCGTCATCACAACATCAAGTAGAAGAATTACAGTGCGCTCCCAAGTACATTGTCCTTTCAACTTTTGTTGTTTCTAAAGTATTCAGAGAACCAACGTGAGGCTTCAGAGCTGGAAGAGGACTTAGAGGCCAAGTCCAATTCCCTGTTTATGGGTAAGAAAATGGATGTTCAAAAGGTAAGGGAGAGGGAGCTAACGGTAGACATCCGGGCTGGAGCTCAGCCGACACCGCCTGCTTTTCCCACTGTCTCTCGTTTCTGAGGAAGCAATGTTCACAGATCTGTCGGCGCAGAATAAATTACACCCAATGTGATGCTTGATTTACAAATATCAAGGTCATAACGTCATGAATTTACAAAATGGGTAATGAAAATAAAATGATACTAGTCATTACAAAGACAAAGAAGTACAACCAATTAGAAAGCGGTGGTGTATGTCAGACCAAAGAATTATCCACATGATGGCTAGTATATATTTATAGAGTTGAAAATGTCAAACATTTGATATTTAAACTTCCATAAGTATCTCATTATGCTTTTATGACTTAAAACCTGAGTTTTAGTCAATTAACTGTCAAGAATTAATAAAAGGACAGATAATACCACAAGGTTTAATTTCAAAAAATGGACTATGCTACCATAATATGTAAAAATTGCTAACTTCTCTAATACTTTTAATCTCAAATGAGTCGACCACTACGGACCAGTCAGCGTTTCTCACTCCTTCCAGGACAGCTGCACCTGGATTTCCTGTGAGCACCTCGCTCACATCTTCCCTCCAACACTTCCCTTTCATTACCTCTTCCCCCGTTTACGGCAACAGCGCTGACCCGAGTGCTTACTGAGAAATAGCGCCATGCCTGCGCCCACCACCCTCCTCCTGCACTTACCCGTTCTCACACATCTCTGCCCCTTCAATCCGCACGCAGCTGCCTCGGCTCAACAGGCTTTTATCGACTTCCTAAAAGCTCCCCCTGAAACCAGAAACTTCTAACTGTAGCTAAGCAAGGTAACAGCACAAAGTTACTGCCCTGGTTAGAGGATCCAGGAAGCACCTGAGTTTACAGGACGGCGCCTCAACTCCTTCCCTCAGTGGGACAGCCACATCTTCACGCTGGCACGCAGTGAGTGCTCAATAAACGTTAACTATGACAAGGAAACAGTAAGCACGCAACAAGCGCTGGCTGGTGTTGACAGTGGGTGTATGGCTCGCGCCCTCACATTTGTCCATGTTCATTTCATAAACAATTTGCAATAAAAAATGCTTGCTTAGAGACAAGCATACATCAATGTTTTGTTACCCATTAGTAAAAAGCATCACTATATCTAGAAGTTTATGTTTTTAAAGTCATATAATAGAGAATACTAACTGGGCAGTTTTTTGAAATTTAAACTATAAGCTCAGCATTCTATTAGTATTCTACTTACAAAAAAAATGCTTTATTAAAAGAAAAATCTGATGTGCTTTCATAAACAGCTGTCTCCGAAGTACTGAAAGCTCCTTTTAAAATATACAAAATCTGCTGGGTGCAGTGGCACACACCTGTAATCCCAGTATTTGGGAGGTGGAGACAGGAGGATTGCAGGTTTGAGGCCAGCGTGCAGTAACTTAGCAGGACCCTATTTCAAAATAAAAAGGGCTGGGGGTGCAGCTCAGTGGTAGAAAAACACACAAAATGAATCCTCACATGCTGTTGGTGTTGAGTGTTGAGACTATTTTCCCAAAAAGAAAGAGGAATAAAATGACCAAGTAACCAAATCTGAGTGTCCGTTACATCCTTGGCACATTTGAAAAACATCATTTGCTCCTGCGGCAAAACTATCAGTTATATAGGACTTCTGTCTCCATTTTAAAGGTGTGCAAGCACTCCAGCTTAGAGAGGTTAAGCTACTGCTCCAGATGAAGGGGCGGACGGGAACGAGCTCAGTCTCTCACACGCGGGGGCAGGTGGCTCTGCTGGACGGCCTTCCCTGAACATTCGCACCACTTGCCTCACAGATAAACCGAGTTTGTGGCTATGGGATACTCTCCAAACATGGAAGATTCAGACCCAAGAGTAGTGAAATGTACGAGTGTACGAATAAAAACATATCCTACCCGGAAACGTGACACGGTTTTTCCTCCTACAGTTAGGGCTGCCATTTTTCCATTATGATTTTCCTTTGAAGTATATTTTAGGACATGACAATCTTGTACCTAAAAAAAAAAAAAGAAAGAAAACCTATGTGTGTGCACACCAAGGTACAGTTACACACTAGCCATGATGAGGCCCCAGGACAATTAGGAATTCACCAAAGTTACTTAACACATCACCTCGCTAATACCAACTACAATCTTAAAACATACAAATAAAGTCTTAAAAAACTGTAAAATACAACATAAAGAAAAGTATGTAACACATAAATATGCAACAAAATGAGTATTTGGAGTGAAAATGTTTCCACTCCCCAGGTCAAGTAGGATCCCCAAAGCTTCTGCGTGTCTCTCCCAGATGTCTCCCCGTTCTCAAGGGTGGTCTCCACACTCCACAACAGTGGGGAGCTTGCTAAAAACGCACTCTCAGGCTGGCTCCAGTTCAAACCTACAGAGTACAAGCTGTCTTGTGCAGCCTTCTGGATGATTCTGAGGCCCACTCAAGTTTGAACAGCCCGGCCCTTCACGGTCATCACTCTGCTCTAGAATCACTGTCTTTGAAAGTACTGCCTGATCATGTGCTCGGAGCTGCCTGCTTTAGACTGTGCTCTGTCCCGTCTCACCTGTCACTTAACGCTGTGTCTGCACGGTTCATCTGTACTGTGGTGTGTGTTTGAAAGTACTGCCTGATCATGTGCTCGGAGCTGCCTGCTTTAGACGGTGTGCTGTCCCGTCTCACTCCTGTCACTTAACACTGTCTGCACGGTTCATCTGTACTGCGGTGTGTGTCTTTGAAGTACTGCCTGATCATGTGCTCGGTGCTGCCTGCTTTAGACTGTGTGCTGTCCCATCTCACTCCTGTCACTTAACGCTGTGTCTGCACGGTTCATCTGTACTGCGGTGTGTGTCTTTGAAGTACTGCCTGATCATGTGCTCGGTGCTGCCTGCTTTAGACTGTGGTCTGTCCCGTCTCACCTTTCACTTAACTCTGTGTCTGCACGGTTCATCTGTACTGTGGTGTGTGTCTCTATTCTGCTCATCTTCAACACTGCACAGTGTTTAGCTGTTTGACTGTACCATGATTCATTTGCCCATCCTACTCCTGATGGACACTGGGATATTTCCAGTCCTGGGATGTTCAGTGTGATGCTGCTCTGAACAGTGTTGTTAAGGAATCCTGGCACACGCCTGCTCAGTTTTTCCAGTAATACCCGGGAGGGGAACTGCTGGACCACGAGGTTCACCTGTGTAAACTTCCCACACAATGATTAGTTGCTTCTGAACGGGTGCACCCATCTACACTCCACCAGCCACTACTGAAAGCTCCCAAGGTTCCTCAGACTTTTTGAAAGTCTGGTCCTACACTGGATCCTTCAGAACCAACACAAACATGTGAAGGGTCTGCGGCTCTCTGTACCTTAGCACTCTAAACACTTATGTGCATAAGCTTTTATTTTAATCACCATCACCAGTCTAAGCACTTGTCTAAGACTAGGCTCCAAAGGTTAACTGAATTGTCTGTAGTGATTTGGGGAGTAATGGTCTCCTAAGTCTATCAATGCCCTTTCTATAGTAATAAAGACAACAGTAGCTAACATTTTGTAGACATTTAACATTGTGTCAAGTGCCCGATATTTATCATCTTGTGCAGTACTCACAATAACCTTTTTTTTGTGTGTGGTGTGTGTGGTACTGGGGATTGAACCCAGGGGCATTCTTCCTCTGAGCTACACCCCCAGCCCTATTTTATTTTTATTTTGAAACAGTTTCTCACTAAGTTGATGAGAGTCTCAGTACTTGCTGAGGCTGTCCTCAAACCTGTGATCCTCCTGTCTCAGCCTTCCAAGTACTAGGATTACAAGCAAGCGCCACCATGCCTGGCTCACAACAACCTTTTGAGGTAGGTCATAATTACTTTTTTTACAGAACAGACCAGAACTGTATCTTTTATAGTTGAGGCATAGTGGTCCAAGAACAAAGCTAGTAAGAGGTGAAACAGGATTTAAACACAGGTCTTCTGGTCCCAGAGCCCACATTCTTTTCTTTTTCTTCCTTTCCTTTTCTTTTTTACTGATGCATTAAAATTATACAAAATAGCCAGGCGTGGTGGCGCACGCTTGTAATCCCAGTACTTTGGGAGGCGGAGACCGGAGGATCCAGGTTCACGGCCAGCCTCAGCTCTCTCTCTCTCTCTCTACTTAGTGAGGCCCTCCGCAACTTCGTGAGACCTGGTTTCAAAATAAAGTATAAAAAAATAGGGCTGGGCGCGGAGGTAGAATGCCCCTGGGTTCAATCCCCAATACCGCAAAAAAAAAAAAAAAATTTATACAAAATAGTGGGATTCACTGTGCTGTATCTGTACAAGCACATAACATAGTTTGGTCAATTTCATCGCCCAACTCCTCCTTTTCCTTCCCCTCCCTTCATTCCTGTCTCTACTGATCTCCTTTCTACTTTCATGAGAACACCCCTTCCCCTTTCCTCTCTAGCTTCCACACATGAGACGAAACATACAGCCCTTGCCTTGCCGAGTCAACCGGGGCCCATTCTTGACCATTCAGGTAGACCTCATCTCAGTGAATGGAACAAGAGGAACACTTCACACTGGTTACACTGACAGGGAGCAGAGAGATCAAATGGTACTTTGGAGTTGAGAGGACTCTAAATGGGCATGAGATGGGATTGAGATTTCCCCCAGTTTGAGTTAAACTGGTAGACCTGTGAGAAGCTGGGTTCCTCTTGTTACTTCTTCAATGCATTGCTCAGTTACCCCAGGCCCCGTAGCATAAGGCCGCTGCTCAGGCAAGACCTGGAATGCTCCTAGAGCCATCAGAAGTAGTTCTTCACCGCTGTCTGTGTTGACATTAGCCTTTTCTTCACCACAGCCATGTACTTCAGGATACAAACACGGCCCGCGGAAGTTTGCACAAAGGGATCTTGTCACACGTATCTTTCTTACCTGAAGTAAGGTGGCCACGTGCTTTTCACCATCCTTGGTCCATAGTGGCGTCATCCCCAGCTTCACGGCAACAAGGCCGACTCTGAAAGAACCTGGCGATGAAAAACAAGCCCATCTGAACAAGAGCTTTTCAACATTTGACAATATGACACAATAGTCTTTCCTGAAAATTAGGTTTCAATATAAGCAGCAGGCATATAAGAAATACACTCTTAACACATTCACACAGCAAAACAAGACAACCTCTTACAGATGTGCCTTCCACGATGCCTGGCATAATATATTGGTACTCAATGAATATTTGTAAAACTAAGAAAACTGTACAAAATGAAAATACGTAGGCTGATACATTCCATTTTTTAAGTAACAGCATTAATACAGGGCATACAAATCCACCATTATGCTTTCCTTTTCTCAATTCATGTGCATGCGTGCGTGCGTGCGTGCATGTGTGTGTGTGTGTGTGTGTGTTGCTGGGGATTGAACTCAGGTGCATTCTACCTCTGAGCTACACCCCCAGCCCTACTTTATTTTTTATTTGAAAACAGGGTCTCGCTAGGTTGCTGAGAGTCTCACTATACTGCTGAGGCTGTCTTCGAACCTGTGATCCTCCTGTCTTGGCCTTCCAAGTACTGGGATTACAGGTGTGTGCCACCACACCCTGCTCTCCCATACCTTTTTATTTTTTAATTTTGAAACAGGGTCTTGCTGAGTTACTGGGGTTGGCCTCGAACCTGTGATCCTTCTGTCTCAGCCTCCCAAGTAATGGGATTATAGGCATGTGCCACCATGCCCAGCCTCCAACTTTTAATTAGAAAACATTTACCACTCAAAATCGAAGAAGTTATCTGGAACTACAAAGATGCCGCCAGTAGTCATATTGCTAAAATACATCAGTCTCCATGATAGCACTTTGATTTCTTGAATACACTGACAAAGTTGCTCCACTAAAAACTTTTGGCCACTATACAATTCAGCTGTCACAATAAACCCAACCAGACACCACACACTGAATAGGAAAGGCATTATTCTTTTCGGTCCAGCCACACATGGGTTAAATATCCCACCCAACACAAAGTAATGATGCTGCAGTTATGTTTGTTAGACCCAGAGTGCTACAGCATCCCAACTGGAAACATCTACATGACACTTGACAATTTACATCGTACTCTTCCAGCCTTTCTTTCCTGATTTGTTTTATATTCTTTTTCTCTGAAGGAAAAGAAAATGTATGCAGAATGATTCTCCTTCAGGAGGACTTTCACCAACAGTTGGTGAGGAGGCTGGAAATAAACTGAAAAACCCAATCACAATGAAACAGACACACTGAAGGCATGGAAATTCAAGAGAAGAAAACTTTTATCAGTCACTGTGATTCCGAACATGCCCAGCCACACAGTAATTAGATGAGAACTCATCGAATACCAAAGAATCAGCTGGGTGTGGTGGTGCATGCCCTTAAGCCCAGTACTTGGGAGGCTGAGACAGGAGGATCACAGGTTCACCGCCAGCCTCAGCTACTTAGCGAGGCCCTCTGCAACTCAGTGAGACCTTGTTTCAGAATAAAAAAATAAAATAGGGCTGGGAGTGTAGCTCACATACACACACACACACACACACACACACACACACCCCAAACAAAAAGTCAAAACCAAAACAAAAAGAATCACCTGGCTCCCAAGGATGTATAGGCCATGGCTCGTCTTTCAGCGGGCACAGTTTACTTGCTAATTGGGCTTTATCTTCATCAGAGGCCAACTGCTTGACAAACGAGACATTTTCTTCAGAAAGATGTTCATCCCACCAAGTGCTGCTCTTGTCATGGAGACTTCTAACAGAAAGCCAGATGCTTGTTCTGTAAAAATGAAAAATAATCTAGGTCATGATTCTCTTGTCTAATGTAGGAAAGAGAAGCCACGTGTGTCAGAAAGTGCAGTCACAGCCTTAGGAAAGGGTTTGAATTGTATATTTTTTCCCCCTGATATTCCTTACCATATTAGTGGAGCTCACATTTTAATGATGAATGGTGACCTGGGAGGAAAAGTTCTTTATCTCCTCTGGGACAAATCCTAGCTAGACACAATGAAACAGACCACTGGGTCTGTCCCATTTGAATGTGTACCTTAATAGTTTCTTTGCGGGGGGAGTACTGGGGACTGAACCCAGGCGCATTCTACCTCTGAGCTGCACCCTTAGCCCAATTTTATTTTGAAACAGGGTCTGTCTAAGTTGTGGAGGGCCTCACTAAGTTGCTGAGGCTGGGCACAACCCTGCAATCCTCCTGCCTCAGCCTCCCAAGTACTGGAATGGAAAGCATGCGCCACCAGCCTGGCTACCTTAATAGCTTTATATCCAGTGGTGGTGGTGAAATGTGGCATTCTGACTTTTTTTTCCCCTGATAAGCTCACCTTGCACAGGGGAGGGGGAGCAGATCAGAAGGAAAGCGTTCCTAGTCTATTCCCCTTTTGTAGTCAGGTAGATCCAGGTTAGAGTCCCAGTTTTCCACCTAGCTGTTGAACGACTTTAGGCAAGTTACTTCCCCTCTCCAAGTTTCAGTTTTATCCCATAAATGGGATCACAGCAGTTCGCGCGCACGAGACTACACGATCCACGGAGCCTAACAGACTTAACCGAGCGTCTAGCACACAGGGCATGCTCACTCACTGCAAGATATATTACTGCCACTGATCATGTTCACAGCTAATGGCCGGCTCGTAAACATTAAAAAAAATAGAAATCGCGCCTTCAATCGTTTAAAGGCGCTTTCTTGAGTTAGGGGTCCTCAGTCTGGACAGCGCCGCCGCCTCTCCCAGCCCGGGCCAGGCCGCCGCTCGGCGCAGCTCTGCACGCCGCACACCCGGCCCTCGGCTCCCACACCTACCTGCTC
>PVJS01036391.1:5440-20579 GCA_004027185.1 Glis glis
CTCTCCCTCTCTCCATAGTGAGGCCCTCCGCAACTTCGTGAGACCCGGTTTCAAAATAAAGCATAAAAAAATAGGGCCAGGGGTGTAGCGCGGAGGTAGACCGCCCCTGGGTTCAATTCCCAGTACCGCAAAAAAAAAAAAAAAGAACATTTCTGGAATTAAATTTTATCAGCTTTTATTGTCTTTGTCTATCTTTTAGAGCAGGTCCTAAAGAGTAAAATCACAGCTCTTTCAGAGAATCCCATGGGAGGGAGGGTAAAGAATGGATAGTCATTTAACATTTTTCCTTCTGTAAATCAGAAAAGTGATGGGATTTCTCTGAACCTGGAAGAAACATTTCCCCCTCCCTTCTTTTAAGAAAATCTGCTTATCCATAAAATATTTGGTTAATCAGATTTGTCTGCTCTGTGGCTACTTTTACTTTATGCTTTTTTCTTTCTTTTTTTTTAAAGGGCTGTTTTGTGTTTAAACCAGACTTCAAGAAGAGAAAGATCTCAGTTCCAATAGGTAAGGTGTCAAATTTGTTAATTTTTCTTCCGCCATGTCTTCTTAAACTTTAAGAACTACTCCCCCCCTAGAATTTAGTAATTCTCTTTTCTAAACTTGCTTGCCATGTTAATGTAAAGGTTATGTTCCAAGGCATTGGGATACACATACACCCGAGGGTTGTAATCAATATATCTTCAAAAGGCAAGTTGGGAAGTAAATTTATTTTGATGATTTCTCTGTCTACAACTTTAGAGATGTAATGAAAATCATGTTTTACTAGAAAAACATTTTGATCCTTGGTCAAATAATCAAAACATTTTTTAATGCCAAGTAGCAACACAGATGTCTACCAATGATGAAAATATTATATAGAAAATAAAATGATATTGTGAGGTAGCGTCCCAATCAAGACTGATCAGACCACCAAAGGCGTTTATTGAGAGTCTTTATTACTGGCCGACCAGTACTACACTGGGTATCACTACATTGCCTAAGTGCAGTGCACAGCTGTCTCAGAACCCTCCTTATATACAGGAGAGCCACAAGGCAGGGGGATATAGTTTGGTTTCCCATAGTAGGTTCCCATGGCAGGGGTCCCAACAGTTATTTCCTGCAGTAGAGCAAGCAAGCAAGCAAGCAAGAATGTACACTGTTAGCAATGACAGTACAACAATAACAGTAACACATTGCTGTTACCCATTACCCTGCCAACATCCTGGTTTGATTTTTCCATGGCCAGCTTCCCTGTTTTAGGGCCAGGTTGGGGTCAGTAAATAACAGCACGAAGTCACTTTAGCTGACAACTTTTTAGCTATCAAGCTCTATGTATCATCACAATATTTAGTAACACATGGAAAAACTACAAGAGAAAATGACTACAAATTTGTATATATTTTCTAGTGAAATTTGTGTAGAAATTTTTCCTGAGTTAAATATACAGTGCTTAGGGGAAACTTGAACATGCTTAAAAATTTGATATGGTATTCCATTTTGTGAATTAACTTGGTAAGATAGAGGAAAAATAATCATGTGTATGAAACATGTAGTAATGGGCTTAGTAACTCTGTATGTGTTAAATAGAATGTCACATGTTCTAATTTGGGGATAAGTGTTGTGCACACCAATATGTGTTGGGAAAAAAAAGCCCAAGGTCTCTGGATCTCTTAGTAGTAATTCTACTAAGTTATGGAAACAAAGTTATGGAATCACCTGGACTAGAACTAAAGGAATTGGTAATATGGCCCTAACCCTAACTAGCTCTATGGCCTTGGTCCTGCTGTTTAACCTTTCCCTCGTCTCATCTGTAAAATTAGTTTTTTCTATTCTCATTTCATGCCTGTAAAAGCTAATGTGGGACTTTGTGAGTTAGTAGTAAATATTTTGTGTTATTATGGACTGTACCCACCTCACCTTGTAGTTCATGTTCAAGACTCCCATCTCTTAGTAGCTTGAAGGAAAGAAAAAAGCTGAGAATGAGCTGCTGAAGACATTCTGCTTTCAGATCTACTACATATTTTCGAGTGGCTCACATTCGCTGCTTATTAATCCTTACACCCTTTCACCAGTTTGCACTTTCTATTCTTTCATGTGCACAAGGGGTCCTGCATTATTCTTCTCATTCTTTATTCCAAATAAAACAAACTTACTAAATTATTAGAGGAATGGGTTTTAATGACACATAGTCATTATTAATGGGGTGGATTTTAACTATTCAGACACTCATGTGGGTAAAGAGAGGAAAGACATTAATTTGTTAAAAAACAAAACAAACAGATTTTCTTAAAATCATCAGTGGTTTCCTGGGACGAGGTAGGAAAAATTGATTCCACAAGGGCAAGAGGAAACTGTTTGGAGTGACGGAAATGTTATCTGGTCTCTGACTTTTGGGGTGGTTATTATGTGAGTGTATACTTGTGTCAGAACATGCCAAACTGTTAAATGGATGTATCTATTATTTATAAATTATACCTGAAAAAATTAAATTATTAAAAATAAAGATACCATCTTCACTTTTTTCATTTGTCTCTACATCTAATCTGGTTAGTGATCAAATTAAGAAGACTTCTTCAAACAAATCACAATATTACTGTTACTCATCAAGTGTTTAATGCAGTGGTTCTCAATTGTAGCGCCACATTAGAATCACTTTGGGAACTCTTAAAAATGTTTTATTTTGATATAATTGTAGATTCACATGCAGTTGTAAGAAATAGTGTAGAGTTCTCCTGAACCCTTTACCTGGTTATCCCTAGTGGTAATGTCTTGTATAACTACAGTACAGTTTCACAACCTGGAAGCTGACATTGATACAATCCACTAATCTTATTCAGATTTCAGTTTGAGGAACTTTTTAAAAATACAGTGCCAAATCCTAGCCCAGACAAACAGAATCAGAAGCTCTGGGAGTGGGATCCAGGTGTTAGAATTTTTCAAAAGCTCCTCATAGGCTTATTGAGTGCTTACACTCATTATTAAATACTGTGAAGATTAATTCCAGTGGAAAAATTATGTGGAATTAAGCATACCCATGTACTAGTTTTGAATACCATTGTTTAAGGAAATAACTTGAATCCGTAGAATAGGACTTTTCTAAACCATTACATGATGTGATGTTAATCCTTCAGTCTGAGACTAACTAGATAAGAGACCTGTGCTCATGGAGAAACTAATGAAATAATGGTCTAATTTGAGGGCAGTGGGAGAGAGTAGGATTTATAAGTAAGAACCGAGTTTGTCATTAACAGAGGAATAAGCAATGACTTAGTGCTTTACACCCTTATAAACTTGGTTCCAAGGAAACTTGATGCTTTTTCAATTCCTTGCCCTCCTCCCCTAAAAAAATATAAGGCAAAAGTGATAGACTTGGAAATAGAGCACAAAGAATAACTGTAGTAAATTATTTTTAAGTGATTGACTTATGAGCAAATTTCTTTAATATTGTAGATTGCTAAGCTTACTAGAAATAGTTCAGAGAAAATTTAAGACTTTTACCCATGACTTATGAAGAACATACAACATGCAGTGACATCTGGTGTCAGCAATGTAGTTACAGCAAATTGCTAGCATTTTTGGAGCATTTGTTATGTGCTAGATTTTTGTAAACACTTTTTTTTTTTCTTTGTAGTACTAAGAATTAAGCCCAGGGGCATCCTACCACTGAGCTACATCCCCAGCCCTTTTTAAGTCTTTTCATTTTGAAACAGGGTTTCACTAAGTTGCCATGGCTGGTCGTGCACCAGCAATCCTGTAATCCTCCTGTCTCAACCTCCCCAGTACTGGGATTATAGGCATGCATCACCACACCTGGTATGTTCTAAGCATTTTATATGTATTTATTTATTTATTTATTATTTTTTTTTTTTTGCGGTACTGGGGATTGAACCCAGGGGCATTCTACCTCTGGGCTACACCCCCAGCCCTATTTTTTATTCTTTATTTTGAAACGGGGTCTCACTAAGTTGCGGAGGACCTCACTAATTAGCTGAGGCTGGCTGTGAACCCAGATCCTCTGGTCTCAGCCTCCCAAGTACTGGGATTGCAAGGGTGCACCACCATGCCTGGTTTGTATTTATTTGTTTAATCACCTCAGCAAACTTTTTTTTTTTAAACAGTACCGGGGATTGAACCTAGGGGCGTTTTACCCCCGAGCTACACCCCTGGCCCTATTTTTTATTCTTTATTTTGAAACCGGGTCTCACGAAGTTGCGGAGGGCCTCACTAAGTAGCTGAGGCTGGCTGCAAACCCAGATCCTCTGGTCTCCGCCTCCCAAGTACTGGGATTACAAGCGTGCGCCACCACACCCAGCTCCTCAGCAAACTTTAAGGAATATAAATATGAGGATACATAGATGTAGAAAGAACTTTCTCACTGTTATAATGCTGTAAGTGGTAGAGCCGGGATTTAAACCCTGTCTGTCTGATTCCAGAGTCCATGGTCTAACCATTACTTAATAGTATCTCTCATAATAGGAGGGAAGTATTTGCTTAACTTTTTGTATTGAATTTCAGCTATAATTTATTAAGATTTGTTGACAGGCCAGACACAGTGACACATTCCTGTAATCTCTGTACTTAGAAGGGTAAGACAGGAAGATTGCAGTAACTTAGCAAGACCCTGTTTCAAAAGGCAGGGGCTGGGGTACAGCTCAGAGATATAACAACACTGGGTTCAATCCCCAATACCACGAAAAAACAAAAGATTTGTTTAGTTTTTAGTACCCATAAGCCTAATGTGTACAATTGTATAATTTGAGCTTTGCTTCAGAATTTTGTTAGATTTTCTTTCCCATGTGCTAATCTAAGACCAATAAATAATGTTATAATATAAAAATCTTCAAGGACTTAACCCTAATTATAAGACAGATGGAGTAGGAATGGAGAAAATATACCTACTTTTTAGCACTTGCCTTCACTGGCTTTGATTCTGGAAACAGACTGAAGAAGTAGGAAGATGCTCTGATTTTGCCCACCATCTGTTCCCAGCCTTGAAGACACTTGGGCATGTCCCTAAGAGAAGATGGTAACTCTCCCTGTCCTAAGTATTCTGTGGATGACTGCACAGCAACAAAACATCTGGGCAGAAATAGCACTGGCACTGTAGGAGAGGTTCACATCAAAGTAAAGCACTATGACTAGGAGCCAAGGCAAGAGGAAACCTGACAAAAATGAGAGCTTACATTTTTTTTTAGCTCCTTTCAGTGCATATTTTTTTTTTTACTACCTGATTTATAAAGGTGTAAGAGAAGGTATTCTAAAAGATTGAAGTGTCCTGCTCTTGTTCCGAATTTCTAAGATATTTTCCCCTATTATGTGTTTTAAAATAGCATTATTTGGCACATTAAAAAATTCACATTTTGCTGGGTATTTTGGTGCACGCCTGTAATCCTAGTACTTGGGAGGCTGAGACAGGAGGATTGCAGGTTTGAGGCCAGCCTCAGCAACTTGGTGAGACCCTGTTTCAAAAATAAAAAGGGCTGGGGTTATAGCTCAGAGGTAGAATATCCCTGGGTTCAATCCCCAGTACCACACAAAAAAATTCACATCTTGATTTGCCACTTAAAATTTTACTATGATTCTGCCCATTATCAATATAAATGACTATTGTTGATATGTTTAAGGCCACTGTGTTATTCTGTTTTGTCTCTTAGTATTATTGTATTTACTTTTTTGTTTGCATTTTAATACTATATTTTGCCATATGATGACTTTAGTATATTCTAAGATGTTTGATAAAATTAACAATCAATACTTGCTAAAAACTCTGAGTCAACTATAATTAGAAGGAAAGTTCCTTAACACGGAAAAGAATTTCTATTTTTAGACTATCAATTAATATTTAAACGGGATAGAATACTAGCAGTAGAAATTTAATACCATGAAAGCTCTAGCCTTTGTAATAAAATATCTAGTGTTAAACAAGAAGACATATGAAGGAATATAGAAAACTATAAGGATTGTGAAATACTTGATTAAAGGAGATCTGTGACTTTTTGTATGTGAATTTTTAAAAACATTTTAAAATTTTATTTCTCCCCAAAGCAATCTATACGTTTGATTTTATTTAGTCAAAATACCAGTGTAGAGCCAGGCGTGGTGGCGCACGCCTGTAATCCCAGTACTTGGGAGGCTCAGACAGGAGGATCACAGGTTTGAGGACGCCTCAGCAAGTAGTGAGACTCTTCATCAACCTAGCGAGACCCTGTTTCCAAATAAGAAATAAAATCAGGTTAGAGGTGTAGCTCGAGGTAGTATGCCTCTGGGTTCAATCCCCAGTACCACAAAACAAACAAAAAAAACTGTCATTATTTTTGAGAAGTAACAAAAGTTACTATAAAATTAATTTGATAGGTTGGCCTGTGTTTTTGAAAAAGAATAACATTCTTTGGTGGCAGTGGAAGGAAGACCTGGATCTAGTCAATATTAAAATGCACTCACTAACATACAAAGCTACAATAATTTAAACATTTCAGGATTGGTATGGGAGTAGAATTGGATTCAGTAGAACAAAGGATAAAGTTCAAAAGTAGTTTGAAGTATATATAAATGTTTAGACTAAAAGGGCATCTCAAATCATTAAGAGAAGAGATGGATTATTCAGTAAATGAATGTTTTTTCAAACTGAAGGTCATAACCATATGTGAGTTATGAGATCAATTTAGTGGATCATGAAACCGAAAAGAAAATATTTACTATTACTTGATAAGAATTATTCTGTGGCACTTTTGTTTGTGTTTCTGTTATGTGTATGTGTGTTAGATTATGGTGTAAAATGTATTCCTTAATGCGGATCATGGTTTAAAAAGTTTGAAAACCGTTGTAATAAAAGGTATTTTGACAAATGGCTAATCATTTGGAGAAAACATTCAAAAAGGATATAAAATAATACCAAATGAAAGACTGGAGTAAACTACATCCATGGAACCAAAAAATAAGAATAGTAGAAAAAAATAATTTAATAGAGAAGAGTTTAAAGTGTATGTATAAAGAAAAAATATATAGCCGGGCGTGGTGGTGCATGCTCGTAATCCCAGTACTTGCCCCAGTACTTGGGAGGCTGAGACAGGAGGATCTGGGTTTGCGGCCAGCCTCAGCCACTTAGTGAGGCCCTCTGCAACTTAGTGAGACTCTGTTTCAAAATAAAGAATAAAAAAAAAAATAGGGCTGAGGGTGTAGCACGGAGGTAGAATGTCCCTGGGTTCAATCCCCAGTACCGCAGGAAAAAAAAAAAAATATATATATGTGTGTGTGTGTATATATATATATATATATGTGTATATATATATATATATATACACACATATATATGAGGCCATAGCATAAGAGCAAATAATGAAAACATCAATATTAAATGTATATACCTCAAACCAAAAACCATTAAATAAAAACAAATTTGAAAGTAAATGATAGAAATACAATTTAAAAATTAAATATATTTAATTTGAAAGATACAGTTAATGTGGCAAAAAAATGAGATATATAAACAAAAATAAGTACAAAGTATATGAAGTATTCTCTCTTTTTCCCCACTCCCCTCTCTCTCTCTATATATATATATATTTGATGCATAGAAAAAAATTCAGCCCCCATTGTTGCGAGGTAGCATCCCAATCAAGACCAATCAGACCACCAAAGGTGTTAAATGAGAGTCTTTATTTCTGGCCAGTAAGACTACAGGCATGAGAGCCAAGTGCAGCACTTGACTGCCCTCCAGTGTTTTCTTATATAGGGTAAGATACAATACAAGCTCAGGGTGAAACAGGTTCCCATGGCAGGTTTCAATAGCAGGGGGTGGGAAGCCTCTATGGTTCCCATAGTATTCAGGTATGTCAAGCAAGCCAAGCATATAAAAAGTACAGAAGCAAGAATAGGCAGTTAGCAAGATAACAGTAACACAGTAAGTTACAGTATGTTGTGACGACAATCCGTTAACTATACTGCCAGTGTCCTGGTTTAATTTTTTCACAGCCAACTTCCCTGTTTTAGGGGCAGGTTTGAGGTCATTCTGAGTAACAAACATGGAATCACTCTAGCTGATAAGTTACTCTGGCTAACAAGCTCTAACTGTGCATCATCACACTGTCACTTACTTTGTGGCTTTGCATGCAGTGTTTCTAACTTTACTATATAAAATTTACTGACTTATTTCTTTCTGTGTTTGTAGAGGACTATTTTAATAAAGGGAAGAACGAGCCTGAGGACAGTAAGCTTCGATTTGAAACTTACCACTTGATATGGCAACAGATGAAATATGAAACTGAGGTGAATGCTTTTTTTTAAAAACATTTCTCTAGTACTGTCAATCCCATTTTTGTTGCTTCCCTTGCCTCCACCAATGTACAAAGTATTGATGAAATATAGGAAACATTGATCAAGGATAATCTGTAACACTCTTAAAAAAACCCTTTTGTTCCAAATATTAAACATAGCTTTAGGTACTGTAAAATGATAGATACTAAGACAAGGAGCTTTCAGATGGTGGCACTCTTAAATTATTAATTCAGTTACCAAGGTATATAAGTATGAGATTAAGCTGTTTCTAAACTCTTTGACTCCTCATCTTCATATCCAGTTACCATGTTCTTATGTTCCAGCTCTGAATTATTTCTCCAGTATAGCAAGTTGGTAGCTCCAGGGCTAATGTCTTGAGCTATGACTAGTTTTGTTTGGCTAACACATTGTAACAGTAACAGTTTTTGTTTTGGAATGCTTTGGGGAGAGTTATGTACTCTCCAGCTTATTACTGCTTCCCACCAGTCTATTGATTTATACTTAGTAGCTTTGCTCATTCAGGTATTCTATGAAGATATTTGACTTTATGGTTTCCAGTTTAGGCCTTCTTCATTTCTTAATCTGGATTGACATATTATCCCACTATTGATATCCCTGACTAATGTCAAACCTTCAAATTTACCAGGAGCTCTTTTGGCACCATTAGCCATGTTAGAAAAGTTCCCCCTTCAGGCAGGTGGAGCCCTATGCCAGGCTACAGGGGTTTTCCATGCAGCCCCTTTGCCAGGACAGCCTGCCTGATCTTCCAGTCAGGCCTTCCCTGTGCTGCCAGTTGAACTCTACTTAACACTGATTTCATCATGTCTCTCCCTCATGTGCTTTCAGTAGCTCACCCCACAGGATGAAATCCAAACCCTTTCAACACACACCACACACACACACACACACACACACACACACACACACATACCACACACACACACACACACACACACGAGGTTTTTTTTTTTTTATTAGACCTTTACATATTTGTCCAGCCTCATTTTCTGCCACTTCTCATGTTTTTTATGCTTAGCTGTATCTGTGCTTCTCCAGATGTTTGGTGCTTTCTTCCTTGCCTCCCCACTACTTATTTCTTCCAACTTTCCTTTGATTCCTGTTTCCTCCTCCATCACATGCTAATGCCTTTGTTCAAATATATTACCTCTCAGCTTAAATTAGATGGTTCTACTCTTGGATCTTATATTATCATGTATTTTGATTATACCTTTTCTTGTCTAATTTTGTCACTTTTAGGGTAGAGACTGTCTTTCATTCATAAGGTGATTAGTAAATGTTGATTGAATAAATGAGAGGGATTTTTTTAAATGGGGGAATCCAAAGCACCTATCAATAGAGATTTAAGGAATAACTTTTTAAATTTCATCTCCCTCTTAATTACTTTACATGTAATCTTTGAATTCAATGCAAGATAGTTTGCTTTCTAAAATCAGTGAGGGAGATTAGAACAGGTTGCCCTAAAACATGCTTCTTTAGCATATTTCCAGGTGGCTATTCCAAGAGGTTGCAGAGATAGGAGTGGCTATGAAAATCTATCCTTTTATATAATTTTTTTACATCTATATACATTAATAAATAGTGGATGAAAGCAGTCTTCTCTATCTGATATCCCCCATCTGCCTAGGAAAGATCTTTTCACTGGAAGAAGAGATTGAAGGTCTGACATCTGGCTCAGACAGAGATTACCACAGGTGCCCGTTCTTTGAGTCTCATACTTTGTGTGTGGCTCACTGTATGTTAATACATTTTTGTAATTTTTTCTACTTTATCTATTGCCAGTTTATTTTGTAGATTAAAATTATTTAATGTTCAGAGGGAAAATAATTTAAAATACCCCTATACCAGGAAGGAAACATCAGATTACTACTAATAATAATCATTCATAAAGTTTTTTGTTTTCTTTGTAGCGACTACAGGAAGAATTAAATAAAAACCTGTTTGACAGTCTAATCGAATTTTTGCAAAAGTCTCATTCTGGATTCCAAAAGAATTCAAGAGACTGGGGCTATCAAATAAAACAGAGAGAAATTCCAACTGCTGCTCTTGTTCTTGGTATGTATGTATCTGTATTTGTTGATGCATGTGTGTACTTTTTGAATTTGTTTTTGTAGTTGTTGAGAATAGTGTGGAATAACTTATTCTGATAAAGTTCTTTTATTTCCTTTATTTATAGAATTAAACTAACTATAGTTTCCTTTGCATACTTTCAAAACCAATAAAACTTCATTAATCTGATCATGTAACTATAAATTTAAAAAAATCCTAGTACTGTATTCAACATTTTATCAGAAGGGGAATGATATTTGTTTTATTATTTCTTTCTTACATATGTTAGGAGAGGGTTTGGTAATAAAGAAACCACCAGTGTGTTAGTGGATTTGATTTTTGTACCTTTTTTAAAATCATATTTTTAATAATCTGTATCATTAATTTTACTTCCTTGTGTTTAGTTTCTTGATTTCAGGTTGTTTCATTTAATTGCCTAAAAAGGGATTTGTATGAATTGTAAATAAATTGCTTTCAGATCGCAGGTTGTAAATTGTGTGTGTGTGTGTGTGTGTGTGTGTGTGTGTGTGTGTGTTGTTACTGGGGATTGAACCCAGGGGCATTCTACCTCTGAGCTATATCCCCAGTCCTTTTTTAAAAAAATTACTTGTTTTGGGCCGGGCGTGGTGGCATATGTTTGTAATCCCAGTACTTGGGAGACTGAGACAGGAGGATCACAGGTTCACGGCCAGTCTCAGCTACTTAGTGAGGCCCTCTGCAACAGTAAGACCCTATTTCAAAAATAAAGAATAAAAAAATAGGGCTGGGGGTATAGCTCGGAGGTAGAATGCCCCTGGGTTCAATCCCCAGTACCACAAACATACACAAAAAAATTCTTTGTTTTGAAATAGGGTCTTACTAAATTGCTAAGGGTCTCTCTAAATTGCTAAGGCTGGCCTTGAATCTATGAACTTCCTGTCTTGGCTCCCAAGTACTGGAATTACAAGGGTACACCACCATGTCCTGCTTCCTTTTTTATTTTTGAAACAGGGTCTCTCTTTTTTTGTGTGTGTGGTACCAGGGATTGAACCCAGGGGCATTCTACCTCCAAGCTACACCCCTAGTCATATTTCTTATTCTGTATTTCGAAACAGGGTTTCACTAAGTTGCGGAGGGCCTCACTATGTAGCTGAGGCTGGTCACGAACCTGCGATCCTCCTGTCTCAGCCTCCCAAGTACTGGGATTACAGGCATGTGGCATCATCCCTGGCATCGGTTCCTTACATATTCATCACTAATACCCCATCTTTAGCAAACATTTGTATTCTAGGATAATGGGGAAAAATTCTCTGGAATATTAGCAAGTTTCTTTTTTATAGGTTTTTTTTCTTTTTGGTGCTGAAGATTAAACCCAGGGCTTCAGGCCTGCCGAGCATGTATTCTAACATTCAGCTACATATTTTTTCATTCCTTTTGAAAACAAAGTAAAATTTATTTGGATTTCAAACATGCTTTTCATTTCATTTCCAATTTTTTTTATTTAGGATTTATTATACCAGTAGGTTATGACATAATAAGATGGTAGGGTAGAAAAAAAAAAGGTAGAAAGGAGAGAAAAGGAAGGACAAGGGGAATATAATTTTATTTTATTTATTTTTTTACTTTTTTTGTGGTACTGGGAATTGAACCCAGGGGCATTCTACCTCCCAGCCACATCCCCAGCCCTATTTATTTATTTATTTATTTATTTTTGCGGTGTCGGGGATTGAACCCAGGGGCGTTCTACCTCTGCGCTGCACCCCTGACCCTATTTTTTTATACTTTATTTTGAAACCGGGTCTCACGAAGTTGCGGAGGGCCTCATTAGGTAGAGAGAGAGACAGCGAGCGAGAGAGAGAGAGAGAGAGAGACAGTGAGAGAGAGAGACAGTGAGAGAGCGCTGAGGCTGGCCGCGAACCTGGATCCTCCGGTCTCCGCCTCCCAAAGTACTGGGATTACAAGCATGTGCCACCATACCCAGCTTATTTTTTTTTTATTCTTTATTTTGAAGCAGGGTCTCATTAAGTTGTGGGGGGTCTCACTAAGTAGCTGAGGCTGGCCGTGAACCTGGATCCTCTAGTCTCAGCCTCCCAAGTACTGGGATTACCAGTGTGTGCCACCACACCTGGCTGGAATATAATTTTAATCTAAAGTTCCACACCTTTCCAGGCCTGTCCTTTCCCAAATTCTTTTCCCAGAGCTGTCACTCTCAAAATTCTGGAAAATCTGTAATTCTTAGAGTTACTGACAGTTTATCCACTTATGAAAATTTTCTTGTGCGTTTTTAATTAGCCTATGTATTAAAAAGGGGCATTCTACCTCTGAGTTACACCTCCAGTCCCGTGTTCATTTTTTTTTTTTTTTTTTTTTTTTTTTTTTTTTTTTTTTGCGGTACTGGGGATTGAACGCAGGGGTGTTCTACCTCCGCGTTACGCCCCCGGCCCTATTTTTATACTTTATTTTGAAACCGGGTGTCACGAAGTTGCGGAGGGCCTCACTAAGTAGAGAGAGAGAGACAGAGAGAGACAGGGAGAGAGAGCTGAGGCTGGCTGCGAACCCAGATCCTCCGGTCTCTGCCTCCCAAAGTACTGGGATTACAAGCGTGCGCCACCACGCCTGGCCTCCGTGTTCATTTTTTATTTGAAACAGGATCTCAATAAGTTGCTGAGGGCCTTGCTAAATTGCTGAGGCTGATCTTGAACCTGCAGTCCTCCTGTCTCAGCCTCCCAAGTACTGGGATTATAGGTGTGTGCTATCATGCTCGCTGAGATATGTTTTTTTTTTTTTTTTTTTTTTGCAGTACTGGGGATTGAACCCAGGAGCATTCTACATCCAAGCCACACACCCAGCTTTTTTTATTCTTTATTTTGAAACAGGGTCTCACTAAATTGCCGAGGGCCTCACTAAGTAGCTGAGGCTGGTCGCAAACCTGGATGCACCATCACGCCTGGCTGAGATATGGTATTTTCAGAAACCTATAATCTAGGGTACTTTCCAACATTATCTACTGATCATATAGTGGAGACCACATTAGCCTAAGGATCCTGAATATTGCCAGACCACTATAAACCATCTGTGATCACCATACTAATATCACTTTTACATACCTAACCCTAACCCTAACCCCTCACCAAGTTTCCTCTTAATTGAAGATCCCCAAAAGCGTTATCTCACACTCAGGATGGCCTGCATTCTCCCTTGAATATGTATTTCTTGCTTTCCTAAATAAATCTCAGTGCCTCTATATTGACAGGTCCTTAAATTAATTTCTGTGATGTTTGTCAAACCCCACTCATCCTGAGTTGAGGTCCCCCTCTCCACAAACTCCTCAGACCTCTTCCTGTGACAATAATTAATTGATTTTCTTGTATAATACTTCTTCTGATACTGTTCACTACCCAAATTTAATTCCAGATATTGAGGAAAATAGTTCACAAACTTTAATTTACATACAAATAACTACAAAAAGACTGTATTAAAATGCATATTTTTGTCAATAGGTCTGGGGTGAGACCTGAAATCCTGCATTTCTTACAGGGTTCCAGCTGATGCCCATACTGCTGATCTCTGGACCACTCTGTAATAAGCCTTAATGGAGTGATTTTTATAATGCTATAGACTAGCTTTCCAGTGCAGCCTGCCATCTAATTTTAAACGCTTTTCATTTATGGATGAGAAACTTTGGCCCAGTGATGACCCACCGGTACTATTGGATGCTTTATTTCTCTGCTGCCAGGTTACAGCAACTAGAGGTGGAGGAAGGAGATGTAGGGTTGACCTGATAGGTGAGAGTCTAAAGCTCCACCCTGCCAAAAAGGAAAAAAAGAAGCTAATGGAAATTGGATTTTTAAAAATCATGGTGTAAGGAAAACATTTTTCTAGCTAAAGACATTGTTGATTATCTTGTTTGCAATAAACAGGTCTATTGTAATTTTTTTTTTTTTTTTTTGCGGTACCGGGATTGAACTCAGGGGCATTCTACCTCCGAGCTACACCCCCAGCCCTATTTTTTATACTTTATTTTGAAACCAGGTCTCACTAAGTTACAGAGGCCTCACTAAGTAGCTGAGGCTGGCAGCGAACCAGGATCCTCCTGTCTCAGCCTCCCAAGTACTGGGATTACAAGCGTGAGCCACCACGCCCGGCTCTGTTGTAATGTTAAATAGCTCATAAAGTCAGGATAAGCCATTGTTTTACTGAGCTCCCAAATTTGTTCTGACATGCATTATTATAATCATAGACTATGATACATGCTAGGAAAAGTATGATACTATAAAAAATTCTATACTCAGAGCTTAAGAACAATTGCATGTTTTTATCCATTTAAAAATAGTTTGCTAAAAAAAAACAGGGAAAAGATCTGCTACCATTTTTATGTTTTAGCTTTCCTGGGGGAGGAAAAATAAAAACTTATTGCTGTCATGAATGATTTTGAAATTTTTCTTTGTTTCCAAGTAAAACAAGTGTCAAGCAGTTTGAAGTTGTGTGCTATTGCTATCTGCCAAAGAACCAAACAACTTTCTAGAAATCAGATTGTTATATTATGGAAGGTATCAGTTAAAAGAATTATTCTCAGAGTATGGGAGAAATTTCCATCCAACACTAGTTGTATGAAAAATATTAAAACTGAAGCCGGGCGTGGTGGCGCACGCTTGTAATCCCAGTACTTTGGGAGGCGGAGACCGGAGGATCTGAGTTCGAGGCCAGCCTCAGCGCGCATGCGCGCGCGCACGATCGAGTGATCGATCTCTCTCCTCTCTCCTCTCTTCTCTCTCTCTCTCTCTCTCTCTCTCTCTCTCTCTCTCCCTCCCTCCCTCCCTCCCTCCCTCTCCCTCTC
>PVJS01036392.1:0-20484 GCA_004027185.1 Glis glis
TTTATACTTCATTTTGAAACCGGGTCTCACGAAGTTGCAGAGGGCCTCACTAAGGAGAGAGAGAGAGAGAGAGAGAGAGAGAGAGACAGAGACAGGGAGAGAGAGAGCAAGAGAGCTGAGGCTGGCCGCGAACCTGGATCCTCCGGTCTCTGCCTCCCAAAGTACTGGGATTACAAGCGTGTGCCACCACGCCCGGCGAAAAACCTTATTCTTAAGTTCTACTGACCAGAGCTGTTTAGGGGCTGGTTTGTGAGAATGAATATTAGGGAAAAGTTGAACCAAGTAAAACAAAATTAAAAGTTATATTAATAAAGGTAGAAAAGTTTCCTATATCTTTACCTTGCCCAACTAGGCCATTAAAACTATTTTTTTTTTTGTATAAGAGGGTTCTGTACATGTGTACATTTTGGTATTCTAGATATTTGTGGGCTGAAATTATAGTAAAGAAAGACTTGAATAGCCATAAGGGAGGATGTTGAGACGATTACAGTGAATATAACGATCACACTGGTTTATATCCATTTATCTTGTCAATGCTATGTACTTCTTCTGGGATATAGAAATGAAGACAACACTGTTGCTGGCTTAATCTTATGGAGTTAATAATCTGATGGGAGAGGAAGAAATTATGTAAATTCATCAAAATATTTAATGACTGTTACATTGGATTTTGGAAACTTGAATTCTAAATTTGATTCCTTCCATCAAGCCATACCAGCTCTCTGCTAATAAATGTAAAACACTAAAATAACCAAAGAATTAAATATAAAAAGGCTGCTGTCTTACAAAAATTTCATTTAAAATGGCATATTTTAATATCCTCATCATCTATGCACTTATATTGGCTATTTATTACTATATTATGAAACAGACAAAACTGATCTTGAGAAGCTTTGTTATGCAAACTTTAAAAAACAGATAGGTATCATCATTTTGTTAATTTCCCCTCTTTCTGCCATACTGTCTGGAAACCAGATAAAGGGGACGTTCTAAGGAAGGCTGTGAGAGCAGCAGCTTCCAGCCAGAAGGATCTCCAAACCTGTTTTTCTCCTTACAGTTTTCTTTTTACAAACAAAAACTAAAATTTATGAAAGATAGCCAGGCATGGTGGTGCACACTTGTAATCCCAGTACTTGGGAGGCGGAGACCGGAGGATCCGGGTTCGCAGCTAGCCTCAGCTACGTAGTGAGGCCCTCTGCAACTTTACGAGACCCGGTTTCAAAGTAAAGGATAAAAAAATAGGGCCGGGGGTACGCCCCTGGGTCCAATCCCTGGTACCGCAAAAAAAATTTTATGAAAGATATACTCAAGCATGTCCATAACTTTATTAAAAGTTTTGTTTTGCATTTGATATTAAAACCGGGTGAAAGTTCTTAGGTAACAGGTTTACTCCAAACCTTAATCCATGGTACTTATCTTCCATGAGCTCAGATTGGATGAAATTACCCTTCCAGGGACTGCTGAGGTCTCTGGAAAATTCTTAAAATGAAGTTTATGTCCTTTTTTTAAAAAGAATGTCTCCAAATTTCCCTGCCTTTATGTGGACCGCTCGACATGGCGCAGGGTACTGGGGATTGAACCCAGAGGCATTCTACCTTCGAGCTACACCCTTAGCCCTATTTTTTTATTTGGAAACAAAGTCTCACAAAGTTGTTGAGAGTCTCGCTAAATTGCCAAGGCTGGCCTCAAACCTGCAATCCACCTGTCTCAGCCTCCCAAGTACTGGGATTATAGGCCTGCACCACCATGCCTTGCTGATTTTTTTTTTACTTGTTTTTATTATTTACTTTCCCACTGATTTTTCCTACAGGCCCAATTTGAACTTCAGGCATTTCATATCCGGGGCGAGCATGCAGTGATAACTGCGAGATTGGAAGAAACCGTTGAAAATCTCAAGCAGGAGCTGGAACACCGATGGCGAGGAGGTTGTGAAGAGATGAGAGATGTGTGCATCTCCACGGACGAGCACTGCCCTCCCAAGGCCTACAGGAACGTGTGCATCCAGACAGACAGAGAGACCTTCCTCAAACCCTGCGAGGGTGAGAGCAAGACGAGCAGAAGCAACCAGATAGTACCCAAGAAGCTGAACATCTCCTCTCTAAGCCAGCTCTCTCCCCCAAATGACAACAAAGACATCCACGTGCCACTTCAGGCTGGTGAAGGCAGCTCTTCAAATCAGCAGAAGACATCACCTCCGCCTCCTCCACCACCCCCACCACCTGCCATTCCTCCCCCTCCTCCCCTCCCACCTGGACTTGGACCTCTGCCACCAGCACCTCCACCTCCGGTACCACCTGAGAGTGCTGGGCCACCTCCTCCCCCACCTCCTCCCCCACCTCCTCTCCCTCCTCCCCCACCTCCACTTCCTAACTCCCCAGCTCTGCCCAATAGTGGAGGACCTCCTCCTGCTCCCACACCTCCAGGACTGGTACCCCCACCACCTCCTGGACTCTTCTTTGGACTTAGCTCTTCTTCAAGCCAATGTCCTCGGAAACCAGCCATTGAGCCCAGTTGTCCCATGAAGCCTTTGTACTGGACTAGAATACAAATAAGTGATAGGAGGTAAGTTCCCCCCTGGCCCATTCACATCTTGTGAATTTCCAGGATAAATGAGGTTGGGGTGCTTGGGGAGAATGTTTCTCTCTACCAGATCCTCTCGGTATCCTCTATGGGTTGATGCTGGGAGAAACAATTTGTTCATTGTCAAATTCTTCTCTAAGGCAAAAGTCCTATTTCATAGACTTGAGAAGAATCTAGGCCTAAGCTAGGGCCTTCTCTAGTATGACAGTAATTAGTAAATAACCATAAAAAAATGGAGCCTGAATCTATACTGTAGATCACTGAGGACTTCTAGAATACCTTTTATGATACTTTTTTAAATTTTTAGATGGTATCATTAACCCTATGTTTTGGGTATTAATAGATAACGTGTAGTTTTCATTTTTTATTAAAAGAGTGAGAGATGGCTGAATTAGTTCTTCAGATCAGAAAAGAGCCCTAAAATCTGAACTCTCTCTGCTTGTACTCTGGTTCATCTAGCTACTCACAACTTCACACCTTTATTCTTTGTGCCCTTCAGAGCAAGTGCCAGTGTGGGAACAACTAAAGTGGAAAGCACCTTGCATTTCTGTAGATTGTTAAGTTTGACCTGTAAGGAGGCAAGATATGGTGGCTTGGAAATTTCCATTCAGATTTGAGTCTGGGTTCTTTTGTCTCATTTCGGAGCCTGTCAGGAGGACAATAACAAAGAGATGTCGAGTTGTTTCTCGACCAATTTTTAGTTTTGAAGTTTGTTTGTAAAGAACATATAATAGAAAAAAAATTCTAAACGTATTCCCCAAATCAAGATGTGGTAGTGAATTTTAAGTTTATACAACATTTTGCCTAGGGAAGGCAGGATGCTAGACAAAATAACATGCGATTCATAATTACAAAACAATCAGAAATCACTCTAGGGGAAGCGAGAATCCCTTGAAACCAAGCATATGGTGAACTAAGTTGATGATGTACTTCATATTGTCCCCTTTCCTCGCGCCAAAAAATAGGGGCCAAGAGTTTATTTGTAGAATATCTGCTGTGTTTTTTTTTCTATGCTGACACTTTATAATTTCCCAAATGAATGACTAAAAGAGGCGAGATGATCCTGCAAGAGCTCCTGTCATTAACCGAAGTACCAGAATTCCCCTTTCCCATTCAAGACTCGGATATTGCCTAAGAAATGATTTCCCAGAATATTTATTTTGAGTTGCATTCCTTTGTTAGTGCTCTCGAGTTAGTGTGCAGTCATTCCAGGGTGATGAATCCCACCTGTCTGCCCTGGAGTAGTGTGTTCTGGCAACACACCGAGTGCTTCTACACCTGTGTCTCACTAGCCTGACCATCCCCCAACAGACTTCATGAGCAACCAGTGTCACAGACCGTAGCAGCCATATAACAGTTCCACTGGGAGGTACGGGCCCTTGGCCTACTATTCAAGGCAAGAGAAAGGCAAGCTGGGGACAAATCATTGCATTTTTTTTTCTTCCTCGTGGAGTTTGCCATTTTGAGAAAGAAAACAATTGAGTATTCAAGTTCTCCTTTGTTTCACTATAAATCTGGGGCTTCACCTTTGAGTGAAATGAAAAGTAGATGAGCGGGACATCGGGAGAGCCCTGCTTGGTGAATATGTCAGCCTTGAGCCTGAGCTCTGAGTTGTGTGTGTGTTTTGGGGAGGGGCTTTTCCTGCCCCTCCATGATGTGCTGAGACCCAGCATGGCCACTTCCTGCCAGCACCACGCTTTCAGTCTTGTTCATCATGAGTCCCACAAAATATTTTGTACCTCTAAGCAAAGCTATTTCTTTTCAATGAAAATGGTTTTAAAGAGTATGTATAGTATTCATTGATGGGCAAAATTAAAATTCTTTGGGATGCAAAAGGAGGTGAAATGGTCTTTTAATGTTGTGTGCAACCAGAGAGGTAAGCACTTTGTATGATGTTTACATGATAAACTTTGGTCTTCTGGGGAACCAGGAACAACATATGACTGCCTCTCATCCACCAAGATTGCTTTTCACCACTAGAATGACTTTTTTTTTTGCCATTTTGCCTTCTTTGATGTCTGTTTTCTAATTTCTAGAATAGGAAAGGAGCATTTAGTTAAAAGAAATTCTCACCTAACTACTTTTTCAGCTTTCTAATTGAATTTCTCCTTCCTTCTCCCTCCTCAGTCTTCCTTTTTTCCTCCCTTTTCAGTGAGAATTTTATGTTCAGTGATCAGAAAACAGCTGATCATTGTGGTAGGTCATTCATTATGAGCAGGACCTTGCTATTGCTCTACCACATCCCATCTGCCTCCAACTTTTTGAGAGAAGGTGTTCCAAATTTTGTTTATTCAGAATTGGAAATGTCTTTCCCACAGTAACAGTGCTATAAATGGCAATGAGGTGCTCACCTTGATTCCTGAATTTACTCCAGTGCATTAGTGAATTATCACACTGGTCATGCCGGCTGACCTCAGTGTCCATGAAGCTGGAACCAGGCAGGTGCCGGAGGTGGGGGGCTGTGTCTGAGTTGTTGGCCTTGCTCTAAAATTCCAGGGCTCTCTCCCTGGATTGGATCCCCCTTTCCTCGGTGCAGCTGAGTTAATATGTCCATAATGGTGTTTCATAATTTGAAACATGGGTCTCAGATTGAAGTTAATTGAGTGGCAGAAGGGCGTGGTTGAGGAAGGAACACAAAGATGGATGCACTGCATGGGAACGGTCCCTGCCCTTGGGTTGGGCACTGGTTTTCCAGGTGTTCCTTATGCTGTTATACTTTATACCTTACGTTTGTCATGTATATCCTGTTAAATGGTTCAAATATTATATTAGAAAGAATATAATTTTTAAAATGGAAGAAGTGAATGAAGCGAATGTGGCCAGAACTAAAATGTCCTATTTTGTGGGAAAGGCAGACGTTACAAAATGTGAACAAACAGATCTGAAAAGCCAGTGTTGCCAACTATTTTGAATATGAGAACTACCTTGTAGTATCAAAATATTTAATAGTATAACAAGTATATTTATAATATAATAATATGTAATATTTAATAATAGTTTTATTTTTTGTTTTCAATGACAGATGATGTGTGGTGAAGCAAAAGTAAATACTGTTAGATGATATGGATCATGACATATATATATATATATATGTTTGAAAAATAAACATAGATGAGACTTTTTTTCTATCTGTAGACATTAATACTGTTTAAAATTATGATAAATTAGGCTGGGCGTGGTGGCGCACACTTGTAATCCCAGTACTTTGGGAGGCGGAGACCGGAGGATCCGGGTTCGAGGCCAGCCTCAGCTCTCTCTCTCTTTCTCTCCTTAGTGAGGCCCTCTGCAACTTTGTGAGACCCGGTTTCAAAATAAAGTATAAAAAATAGGGCCGGGGGTGTAGCGTGGAGGTAGAACGCCCCTGCGTTCAATCCCCGGTACCGCAAAAAAAAAAAAAAAAAAAAAGATAAGTTAGGAAAGCAGACATTTGGGAGAAGGTGTGTTCTGACTTAGGTGAGCCAGGAGAGTAAACCATGTGGGTCGGCTCTCAGTGGTCATTCTCATGTACCTGATTTTTGTCAGCATCTCTTTCTGTTCTGCGGAACCAGAGTCCCTGTATTTCTAGAAGGTAAAACAAAACTTGAACACCCCATGCCTGCTTTAGTTGAAATCCCTGGTGCCATGGAGGAGTTTTATGAGGTTTTTTTTTGTGTGTGTGTGTGTGTGTGTGTGGGAGTGGAACATTATAAATCAAATATTATATGGTTTGGGGGGGGGTTGTTTCCGGGGATTGAACCCAGGGGCATTCTACCTCTGAGCTACATCTCCAGCATTTTTTATTTTTTATTTCAGAACAAAGTCTTTCTAGGTTGCTGAGGCTTGCCTTAAACTTGCAGTCCTCTTGTGTCAGCCTCCCAAGTACTGGGATTACATGAGTGTGACACTGCACCCAGCTATCAAATATTTTAAAATATTTAAAATATTTGACTATACACTTACTAAGGGCCATGCACTGAGTTTACCTGTGTTAATCCTAAAAACCAATAGAAAAAGTCCAAAGAGAAGGCAGATCTTTACTACTCCATCTTCAGGCTCTTTAAGAAATATCTTATCCATGTCTCAGAATTTGCAGCCTTTACATGATGCCTGCTTTTGCCCATCATGGAAATGCTGTAACAGAACACCTCACATGGCCTTAAAAACCTCAGTCCTAGCATTTCTAGTTGCAATGTGCTTTTCTAGAGCTCTCTGACTGTATGTAATGGCCATCCTTTTTTGGAAGGGTATATATATATATATATATATATATATATATGTGTGTGTGTGTGTGTGTGTGTTTAAATGTTTTATAGTATATTTGACTTAAAAATGTGTAATATGAAATGATTTACTCAACCCTTTATTAGTGTTTTATATTTTTTAACAAAACAAAAATGAATTAGAGAAAGATTCCAGTATGTTATATTGTTTTCTGTTTGGGTTCTTAAACTTAACGCCTTGTTTTCTCTTTTAAGTCAAAATGCTACACCAACCTTATGGGATTCTTTAGAAGAACCTGATATTCAAGACACTAGTGAATTTGAGTATTTATTCTCCAAAGACACAACACAACAGAAGAAAAAACCTCTGTCGGAGACCTATGAGAAAAAAAACAAGGTCAAAAAGGTATGGAGTGGTTACAGTATTAGTTGTAATTATATATCCATTTTTGTCATCTGTGGGAATTCACTGTGCGCTGCTGGTTTGCTTTTCCTGTGTTTTCAGAAAGTGTTTCAGAAGGTTTTGAATCATAGCAAAAAGGAGCCTGATATTTCAAGAAATCTATATTTTGGTCCTATCTTCTGAAGTTTTGAAATTTAATCTGGACTCTTTTTCAGCTTTCTATTGAAAAATACAATATTTAATTTGCTGTTAGATGAAATAGTTTGTAGTCTATATGGAAAAATAGTTTTCACTTATAAATTCACACATTTAGCAAATATTTGTTGGGGGTTTATGGTATTTGGCATTGTTGTAGGACTTCACTGTATAGTACAGAAACGTGTACCTAATTAATAATAAATCAAATTAAATAGAAATCCAGCCCTTCGTTTCTACTAGCTATTTTCTAGTTTTGTTCTTGTGAATAATGGCTACTATACTGGATAGTGTAGAAATTAAACATTTCCATCATTGCAAAAAGTTTCATTGAATAGCACTATTTGGAATATATTGGTGGGGAAAAAAAAACAACCACCACCACCACCCTAATGTTCCTTGCCCTGTAGAGATTACATTAACAAACAACATTAAATAAACCTTGTAAATTCCACAATGGAACAGGGTACGTAGGATCAACTTTGTCAGAGTGAGGATGGGATCTGCAATGATAAATGGAGTGTAGGCCTCATCGAGAAGGACTTCTGAGCAAAGACTCTAGGACTTGAAAACTGAGAGCCATTGGCCATCACTGTAAGAGAATGAGTTTACAATCCCCAGAAGTCAGGCAGACTTGAGGCTGAGTCACACCTCAGCCACACACTGACTGTGTGATCTAAGTCAAAGGCACTAGTCCCCCCTCTACTCTCCGTGCCTTAGTCAATTAGTCATAACACAAGATGACATCTGCTATGTTTGGATAATTGTCCCCCAAAGGTCCATATAGTAAAGGCCTGGTCCCCAGGGTGGTGTTACTGGGAGGTGGTGGGACTTCTAGGATGTAGGGCCCAGTGGAGGTCCTTAGGCCATTGGGAGTGTGACATTGGAGGGGCTCATGAGGTAAGTGGTTTTTTCTGCCATGCATTCTTGTCATGATGTTGTACCTTTGCCAGAGGCCTAGAGCAACGGGGCTACTTGATCTTGGAATAGAACCCCCAGAACCATGAGCCAAAGTAAACCTTTTCTCTCTTTTGTCTATTGCCTCAGGTATTTTGTTACAGTTTTTAAAAAGCTAATACAATGTCCACTCATTATGCTATTCTAAGTGATGATTAAATTACGATATATGTGTCAGACTCAGCATAGATCCTGGCACACAGTCAGTCCTCAACCTATGATAGCTGCTCTCATTTTTGGCCACTATTACAATTTCTCTGCATTTTTTTTTTTTTGCGGTACCGGGGATTGAACGCAGGGGCATTCTACCTCCGCGCTACACCCCCGGCCCTATTTTTTATACTTTATTTTGAAACCAGGTCTCACGAAGTTGCGGAGGGCCTCACTAAGGAGAGAGAGAGAGAGAGACAGGGAGAGAGAGCGAGAGAGCTGAGGCTGGCCGCAAACCCGGATCCTCTGGTCTCCGCCGCCTCCCAAAGTACTAGGATTACAAGTGTGCGCCACCACACCCGGCCTGCATTGTTTTGATAATAGCAGAGAGGATGTCGAGGGGACAGTGAAGTGCTTGACTCTGATGTTGATTCACTATGTGAGCTTTGGTCTGGTTGTCTTCCTTCTCAACAGATTTCCTTTTCTGTAAAACAGGATTAACAATATCCAGATTTTCCTGCCCTGCCACGATGTTGTGAAATTCAAATCTATCAGAATTTGAGGAAGTATTTTGAAAAGTGTATAATATTGAATGATATTACTATCATCAACACTTCCTTCTTAAGTTAAATGGTGGGGTTCATCAATCAGTTCATATCATAAACAATGTTATGATAATGATTTTAACTGCAACTTACAGGGGAAAAATGCGAAATGTCTAAATACAGTTTTCTGTTAGTCAAATCAGATTTTCCCATTAACTTGAATTATGGATGCAGTCATGATCAAAGTTTTTCATCCCTTAAGTGTATTGTCATGAGAAAAAATATCCCTGTAATTGGACACTGGAGCAAATCTTTTAAGAACATATTGCATGGAACAATTTGAATTTTTCTGATGAAGCAATATCCCAGGCAAGAAGTCATTTGAGGTGGTGCATACTTGTAATCCCAGTATTTGGGAGGCTGAGACAGGAGGATCCCAGGTTTGAGGCTAGCCTCACGAACTTAGTGAGGCCCTCCACAATTTAATGAGACCCCTATATCAAAATAAAAAATAAAATAGGGCTGGGAGTTTGGCTCAGAGGTAGAATGCCCCTGGGTTCAATCCCCAGTACCATCAAAAAATTGGCTCAGAGGTAGAATGCCCCTGGGTTCAATCCCCAGTACCATCAAAAAAAAGGTCAATAGATATACTATTAAATATGTTCCTATACAGTAGATTTGTGTAAGACAGAGTATGTGTGTGACTTACAGCCAGCGTATTGGTCAGCATTCTCACAGCTATAATCTAAAAGACTTGACCATGTAACTTAGAGGAAGGAAGATTTATTTGCTTCTGGTTTTCCCTGGAGATATTGGGGTTCAGTCCATGTGAGGCCGGGGACCGCAGATCTCAGAGCATGATGGCAGGAAGCGGAGAGGAAGAGGAGAGAACAAGGCTTTGCTCCTCACATCATGGAGGCTGGAAGCAAGAGAGAGCAAGGAGAGGAGGAACCATATGTAGTCACTAAGGCTGCAGCCCCAGGGACCTCCTTCTGCAGCCACACCCTACCGGCCTGGGCCTGCACCCAGATAAATCCATTATGTGTCAACCCTGAGCTTAATGCATGAGCACTTCGGGGGACACTCTATATCTAACCATGACCATCAGGCTGGCTTTTTAAATGCCTTCTATAGAAACAGAAGATTATTGTTGCTACATGAAAGGCAGAAGGAGAATCTCTGCATTCCAAAGCCTGCCTCTGCTTACCTCTTCCAGGAAGGCTTCTCTGGCTAACCAGAAATTCTGAATACTATCTGATGCAGTGTCATATTAAATTTACTTGCGCTCTTCATTTCTTTTTAGGTTGCTGTTACTCCCTTTGTTTCTCTCTGGCTGCTTGGTACCATGTTGTTTAGCTACAAAACGAATTGTTTTGGTGAATGAATATTTGTTTTCAAAATATCAAAGCATTTGGTCATTTATTTCTGACCTATTTTGCCTATTCAACAGCAGATTTTGATTAAATCGGTTGGTACTTCATGTATTTATTTTATTCCTCTGTCTGAGGGAGAAGTATGTTTCATTTGAATTCTTCAATTTTTCTAAATGGTGAGGTTCCATTACTCCCTAGAATCTATGTGCATGTGCAGCGTTTGCCATTTTTCTGTAAGTGGAGGCAGAAATGTGGGCCTACAGGGCTTTATGGTAGGGGTTCTACTTTCACTGAGCTTTGTGGCCTACCTTACAGTTGGAGTTTTAAGTTTTAAAGAAAATAATGAACTGAATCAATTCCAGAAAACTCTGAACCTGCCTCCTGAGCTTTCCCTCCATGCCTGTGGTCAGATTCCCAACATCCCTAGGTCTCTTTCAAGAGTCAGATGTTTGTTTCTTTTCTCTTGAAATGAAATGAAAATGAAAGTGGTTTTCAGAGTCTATGAACAGCTGAAGAGTTTGAGCATCGGAGGCCAGCTCCTTCAGCTTAATCACAGAAAGGTTCCTGTACCAGCAGACCCGAGAACACTTGCCAAGTAGTCTCTCTATAATGACTGAACTGAGAAAGAACTGTATGCTGGAGATTTAAAAACCCAGCATTCCGAATCTTGGCTTATAGGGGCTCAGCCAGCATTGAGACAGAAACATGCACATCTCTTCTGGTCTTCATCCCTCTGCACATTCCACGTTCATATTTCAGAACTAATGAGAAGAATTGTCCAGAGTCTGCTGAGCTCAGTACTAGCTTCTAATTCCAACCTCTGTGATAGTATTTAAATTTCCAGTCTCTGGCATGAGTTTAAAGTATGCAGATATATATGTATCCTCAAACTGGCAGTAATCCTGCTCTACAATATCATGTAGTCCAGGAAGTACAAGGACCCTTACCTATCATCTAATTCTATTCCCTTATTTGGCACACGAGAAACTAAGCCCTAAAAGATAAAGTAGTTAATAGGAGTTTGCCCATCTTTAACTGGAAAGATGTTAATAAACACTTGAGAGAATGTGCAAGAACCTCAACATATGCCTGTGTTTCCCCTTTATTTAAATGGCAACTTGCCACACTTTGACAGGAGCAACTTTGAGTGGGATGATGGATTTGAAATTTATGAATGAGAGCAGCCACTACTAAAATCTACAAGGCACAGCTACACTTGTGCAAATCCAAAGCATTTCCTGCATTGTAAGAGTATCAGAGTGTTCCTCAGTCTTCCAATAGGAACCTAAATCTTTGAATAAAAATGTGTGCTTGATGTATAACTTCAGCAAGGAAATATGAAGATTTGGAGCCTAATATTTGTCTTTGATTCTGTCCATTCCTGGGTTCAGTCCTCAGTTTTATTTATACTTGTATATATATGTATATATATACATATATATATGTATATATATGTATATATATGTATATATGTAACATATGTAATTTATATATATGAACTATATATCTATAACAAAAAATACAATCCCCAGTAACATATATATGTTATATATATATATAAAAACTATAACAAATAAAGATAATTTTAATTCTTCTTTTCCTATTTGAATTCCTTTGATATTCTTCTCTTGTCTTATTGCTCTGGCAAGAGTTTCAAGGACTATATTGAAAAGGAATGGTGATAGTGGGCATCCTTGTCTTGTTCCTGTTTTTAAGGGGAATTCTGGCAATTTTCCCCCGTTCAATATGATGTTGGCTTTGGGTTTCTTATATATTGATTTAATGATGTTGAGGTATGTTCCTTCTATTCTGATTTTCTGTAGAGTTCCTAACATGAATGGGTGTTGAATTTTGTCAAATGCTTTTTCCGCATCTATTGAAATGATCGTATTATGATTCTTATTTTTAGTTCAATTTATATGGTGAATAACGTGTATTGTTTTGCATATGTTGAACCAGCCTTGCTTTCCTGGGATGAAACCAACTTGGTCATGATGTACGATTTTCTCAATATGGTTTTGAATGCGCATGGCTAGTATTTTATTTAGAATTTTTGCGTCTATGTTCATTAATGATATTGGTCTGTAATTCTCTTTTCTTGAAGTGTATTTGGCTTTGGTATTAATGTGATGTTGGCCTCATAAAAAGAATTTGGAAGAAATCCATCTCTTTCAATTTCACGGAATAGTTTGTGAAGCATTGGTTTTAGTTCTTCTGTGAAGGTTTTGTAGAATTCGGCTGGAAAACCATCTGGACCTGGGCTTTTCTTTGATGGCAGACTTTTTATTGCTGTTTCTATCTCTGTGCTTGCTATTGGTTGATTCAGGTTTTCTATATCCTCTTGGTTCAATTTAGGTAGGTTGTATGTGTCTAGATGTATGTTAACATCAAATAGCTATTCATCGCGATGTAAGACTCCAATGCACCAATAAAAGCACGTTAAAAAAATAAAAATAAAAATAAAGCTATAACAAAAAATTAAATACTTATTATGACAAATTTGTACTGCATACTCAAGTAGGTGGCATCCTCGTTCATGACACCAGCCTGCTCTGCCACTATAAACATAGCAGAAATCCAATTTAGAACCAGAGCTCAAAACATCAGCACTTGGTGATGCCACCAACACTTGGTACTGCCTTTTCTTTCATTCTCTCTTATAAACTTGAATGCAAGTGACTTAACCTTCCCACATTGGCTTCTTCCCTCTAAAATCAGGAATAATAACTTCTTAACATGGCAGTTAGGAGAATAAAAATTAATCATCATTACGAAAATACTTTGAATATTTTCTGGGTCCTTGCATTAATCTCTTAGTTTATGAATTAATGTGAAAGTTTTGGAAAGAAAATCTCGAACGTCATTGATTCCTGAGATTGTTAAGGCCTTAAGACGTCAGCGTGTTAATTCCTGAAACTATTCACAGTGGTAGTCTCTAGACCATTCTTGTTTTTCAATATTCATAGAAACCTTCCACAGCTTCCTTTAATGATACATTCCAGCATCTTGTAGTTCATCCTAGGATGGTTTACATACTCTCCTTGAACTGTAAAGTAAGAGTTTCCACTGTCAATGTGCCCATGCTTGTGTTGTCCCTACATTATATTTATTCCTGAGCTAGAAGGGCAGCATCCTGATACAGATCCAGAAATCTACCTTCATTGTTTGAGATACTTCCTCCCAGTTCCTGTCAAAGCAATAGCTACTTTGATAAGCTTTCCAGTTGCATTCTAAACTTGCTCAACAGCTTTCTCAAAATCTGCACAACCTGCCAATATTCCCCCTCTCTTGAGATGCCTTGATCTGACTTTGAATTATAAGTCATCTGTGTTTGTTTCCTTTTCTGTAAGATGTATAAAAGCATTCCTCCCCCTCTGTCTTTTTAGTAGACAGTTCTTAAGAATTAATGAGATGCTGGCTATTTCCTCCGAGCACTTTGGGGGCCGGGGAGGTTGTGACTGTTCAGCTGACACTAGTCTGTTGAAACTTTCTGGTGCCAAAAGCCTTCGGCATTGATTGTAATTTGGTCACTTTGGCGAGGATCATAGCTGTAATTTTCAAATCCCAGACTTTGTGTCTCAGTTTATTGGGGAGGGTTGAAGGGTGGAAGGAGAACATTGTTTGGAAGCCTGAACATAAATTTATAGAGTTTTCATAACCTGTTGCCTTCCAAGTTTATATTATTTCAGCATTTGCAACAAATATAATTTCTCTGGGCTGCCTTCGTAAGGTATGTGCATTATTTTTTCCCCTAGGGGTAGGGATGAGTTTATCTACCCATTTACATTTCTCATGTGTTTGATAAATGAGCAGTGGGTTGAAGGTTATCATCTATAGAATGCCTGTGTGTTTATTGTACCAATATGTGAACTGGGATAATTAGTGCTGTGTCTGGATTCTTTGAGTAGGATGTGGAATGATTAGGGTTTGCCTGTTCTTCAGCTTAAGGAACTTTGACCAGCCAAATTTACCCAAGGGAGATGGGAGCTTCTACTCCATGACAGGAACCAGTTTACAAAATTCCTACTTTATAAATTTTATTTAGAAATGAGATGGCCCCAAAAGTGAAGTTGTATTTACTTTATTTGCTTATTTTTTAAAAAACACATGGTTAGAACTTGTCAAATATGGACATCAATGATTCTTTCAGAATGTTGCGTCTGAATATTATTCTTGGAGTTCAGCTATGTTTCTCTCATTGGCTGTCGAACAGTAACTTAATCTGGATGTGTACCTCAAGCCAACTGCACTGTCATTAGGACTCTCATTACCTACCCCAAACCACAAGAGGGCACCTTTGAATGCTGAGATACAGAGCTAAATTCTCTTCTGTCCCAGAGCACAGAGAGATGGAACCTGGAAGAGAGTAACTGCCTCTCAGCACCCTCTTTAGTCTTGTTAAATCTCTTTACTGTAGACCATGAGTCCAATTTTCACAGCACACTACTCACAGAGTATTGGGTGCCAAATGCATATTAGAAAGGCTGATAGGTATTAGGAAAATAAAAACCATTCCGCAGGCATAGTTTCAGTGACTACAAATATAAAAATTTGTTAAGTATTAGACCTAACTCCTTTACGACTGATTCCAGAATACCCCCCAAACACACACACACACACACACACACACACACACACCACACATCTTTAAAATCTTCTACATAAAGAGAGTAAAGATTTATTTGAATATAGATTTGGGGTTATCTAATTAGAAAATGCAAAACAGTATGATTAGATATTATAAGATTTGCTACAAGATAACCATTCTAAATACGTGTGTTTTAAAAAGCATTTATCTGCTCTTCCTAGTCGAGGAAAGTTTTGTAGTCTTGCCCTGACTTCTCTGGTCTCTAATTCTCAGCTAGGAGCATGTTGAAGATAAAAGAAGAGTAGAGAATGACCCCGTATGTGTACTTGAGTCACATACCCGGGCCACATGGATGTTTCACCACTGAACTTGTGAATGCTTTGAAAAGTAAATGCAGGTCATGACAGCCCCCCTCATGTGCACATAACCTCATGCTTAATATAAACAGAAAGAAGTCTTAATAGCCTTGGACTGACTTAATATTTTTCAAGTGAAGATGACAACTGAAGATTTCACTAATGGTAATTAATAATGCCAGTGCTGTCACTGGGTTTTGGTTAAATTGCTTGGCACTTGTTAACTTATTTAAGCGTCACAAGAATCCAGTGTGCTGGTTACTGTTATTATTCTCCTTTTGTAGATGAGGAAACTGCTGCTTAGAGGGGTGAGGAACTTGCCCATCGCCACACAGCTGATAGGTAGCACAGCAAGGGAGTGACTCCAGCAACATCCCCAGAGCTTGCGTTCTCAATTACTTGAGAAATAGTGTGTCAGTCTAAATTTATTTACAATCCCGACTTTAAGTTCACTTGGCAAAGCCTAAATGTTATGTCCTGGTCGTTGTGTACTAAAAGAAACACTGACTTGGTGTCAACAGATATGTGAAAGTCTCTGGGTCTCAAGTTTCTCATCTGTCAAAAGATAAAACTTTAATTTGAAGAATTTCAACAATCTGATCATTATTTCTACTTTTCAGATGAGGACACTCAAAATCCACCAATTTTCATTTTTTGTCACTTATTAGAAGGCAGAGGAGACAAGGGAAACACACATGAGCATCTTAGCGCTGAGACCCAGGCCGACTCTGAGAGATCTAGCTGCCTTAACCCTCAGAAACAAGTTGTGTGAGTCCTAGGTGCTGGGCATGCTGGAAATAATTGATTTTAATAATTTTCCAGTCTTAAGAGAAGTAGTTTTAGAAAACCAAGTTTCTTTACATACTAGGGTATCGAAGGACTAGAAATAGGATGGGAAAACTGCAGTAGAAATTAGGAGCCAGAGAGCTTGCCTTGAAGGTAACTAGCTAGCATCTGCTACATGTCTAGTTGTAGTTGTGTAACCTTCATGACCTTAGTTCTTATAACTAACATGGCATCTGGAGTGGAATTTTTAAATACTGTTTAAAATTTTTGTTACTGTTTGTATGTGTGTGTGTGGGGGGGTTCTACCACAGAGATACATCCTTTGCCCTTTATATTATTTTTTATTTTGAAACAGAGAGTCTTGCTAAGTTGCTGAGGGTCTTGCTAAGTTGTTGAGGTAGGCATTGAACTTGAAATCCTCCTGTCTCAGCCTCCTAAGTACTGGGATTACAGGCATGCAATGCCATGCCCAGCTGAAATACTTTTTCTGTGTGCAAAATATCAGAACTTACCTGCCTGTGGTCGCCTTCATACACACATTTTAAAACTGAGTGTGTGTAAATGTGTGCGTGGAGTGAAACAGCGAGTTTGAACTTTGCCTAGTCAATGAACAACATGAAATATGCTACAAACCACAGTGTTTCTTCTTTCAAAGCTTAGTATTCCCTTATCACAATTGTCCTTATGGAACAAGCATGCAGTTGGCAGCAGCAACAGACCCCTTGGTGGAGGCCGGGCCCCCATTGGGCTGGTGTGGCCCTTCGTCACTCTGTCCTCCCTCCCTCAGCAGAGTTTCCAGGGTCCAGAGGCCAAGAGTTCAGGTTACATCAGACAAAGCTGCCCACTTACTCCAAGGAGAGTCTGGCTTGACCCCAGTACTATGGCCACAGTTCCAATTTTTGATAAAATACCTTTGACCCAGTGCTTGATTTCATTTAGGCCTGACCTGATTTCTCTCCAGCTGAGGCTAATTTGCATGGCTGTAAACACGGTCCTTACAAAGCTCACCAACTGTGATAAAAGCAAAGGAAACCCGAGACCACTGGAAACTCAAAAACCCCTGGCCTTCAGTATCCAAGGCTGACTCTGAGTCACGCCTCCACCCAGGAGGCTGCCAGCCTGCAGCAGCTGGAGAAATGTTATTCTGATTGATCTGACGAGGGCAGCAAGGTTAGCCATGGTCAATTTACACAGACAGTGTGAGAAGAAATCATGTGTGTAGCCGTGTTCTGGGTCAGTGAGGCCCCTGCCAGAAGTTATGAAAAGCCAATGCTTTGCCAAGACCATTATCAGATCTCCTGGGTGGGGTACAAATGGGACTGGAGGTTTAGGGACCCCTCCAGTGGAATGAATGACAAAGGGGATTGGGCTGCAAAGAGCTAGGGAAGCACACTTGCTTCCAGCTGGATTCCTTAGCTGCCCAACCCCTTCCTTGTGAGTGGGGGAGCCTGGGAGTCCCCCTGCTCCAGGGCGGTGCAAGGAGGACTTTGTTCAGCTCCTCCTCCGCTCAGTGGAAAGAAGGTGGAAAGGCTAATTTGACATGGACGCGAGGCTCTACGTTGACCCACAGAAGCAGCCAGATGGAACCTATTGGGCGTTTTGATCCTTTCCTTCACCACAAGAGTGGTTTAATTGGGATCTGGCTCCAGGCCCTGGTTACTAAATAACCTGAGTTTTAGTGTTTTCATTTTCATTAATTAACTTTTATGCTAGGTGCCTTATTAGGCACATTAAGGCATTTTGCATGTGCAAAAATATCCTAGGAGGTGAGAAGGGGTCTTAAAATATAGAAGAGAGCCGCAAGGACCAGGGGGTTAATTCATGACCTCATTATCACATGGCTTTTTACTCTCCTGTAGACTCTCTCATACAATTTCCTTAGTTTAAGATAAGCACCAAAACAAACGTTGGCTTTCAAATGGTCATTGCATTCCTATTGATTCTGAAGATTTTTGGATCCTCCACTTTGGGTGTGGTTGTCTTTCTCCCCGGTCCAATTCAGGAACAGAAATGTTACTTGCAACACTGGGATAAGGCACATTAATTAACAAAGAAAGATTTATTTAAAATTAGGCCAAGGGAAAGCCACACTGCTTGAGCTGGGGCTCATTATACGTAGATCACTCTGTACTATAATCATCTTACTAATGGAAAAAATGAGACACTGAGATGATTGCTTAGAGAAGAATGTAATTCAGAATGTAGCAGTAAAATGCCTAAAGCATGCTATGTTTAGAATGCTTTAGTCAGACATTGGAGAAACTGGGCCCAGTGATGTGTTTGAAAAACAGGCTTAGAGGGTGCAGACATTCAGTCGTCACCCATGGAAGCCATGAGCCTCTGAGGCTGAAGGTGTATGGAGAAGAAGGTAGGGCTCAGACCAGCGCAGTGGTCTCACCGTCAGCTGAGATCTTGGCCTCTACATGGGAGCAACAGGAAGCCAATGACAGGTCTGTGGTAGAAGCCTGAACTCTCCCGCCATCTTCCCTGTCATCTGCTTCCTCCAGCATACCCAGCGCCAGGGCGGTGAGAGTCACAGCTAGACTGTGGGAAGTGGGAGACTCAGACGGGAGCAGGGGTTTCTAGAAAGGCCCAGCCTTTTCTGAGTCATCTCTTTTTTCTGTGGGATAAATCCTTCCGTCTCCCCAGAGCTCCTCTGTCAGTTCCCTCATCTGTAAAGTGAGAATAAGAATGGCATTTATTTTAAAGTGTGGTTGTGAGGATTAAAACAAAATGCCCATGTAAAGTGGTTTGCCTTGTGCTCCCATTGTGTTTACTGTTTCTACTTGTGGAGAGTGCCTTTGGACATGCTTTTTGAATTGTGAATTGCTTGACATAAGTGCTGCCATTTTGAGGCAAATGTGTGTGAGGTAAAGTGAAATACCCAAAATGACAGCCCGGGAGCCTCCCAGGTCTGGCTTGAGTGATAAGATATGTTTAACGCCCTCTCCCCCCGGCTGATGCAACCCTAGCACTAGATGTAACTGCGCATGCCCAGCCTCAGCTTGAGCATATGCCTAACTAAGATAAGACCCCCTCTCAAATAGTATATAAGGCCCAAGAGAATTAGGCCCAGTGAGCCCCCAGCTCCAAGTCAAGTGAGTTACCAGACTCCCTGTCACGGTGCTCCACGACTGCTGGCGTGTTCCCACCAACGGCGACAACCCAAGAACCTGGAGAAGAAACTGCGTTCTGGTAAGCTCCCCCGCTGAGTCTCGGCTGCGCAGCATTAGGACCCCCATACCCCGTGTGAAGTGTGAAAATAAATTGATATAAACTCCCATCAGGGGTCTGAATCTAAATTCCGCCAGTCTAGAGCTCTCCAACTCTCCCTAGTGGGTGGGGCTCACTCAGAACACTACTATACTGTCACCACCATCAGTACCATCATCAGGAAAAGGAGTAAGAATAACGAAACATCCTCTAGTGTCACCCCAAAATAGAGCAGAAGATAGGAATATGACCTGAAGCCTCATCCCTCATTCAGTGATGGCTCCTGGGCCCCAGAAAACTAACAAGAATTCATTTTTCCCTCTTTTCATCGTGTATGTCCCCATGGAGCACAAGGGAAACAACTATACAATGAAAGTAAATGGATTTTATCCAGATAATCAGAGAAGAATGCTCTCAATGTGTGTCAAGAGAAAACAGTGCAAAAGAACAAAAAGATGACAAAAGGTGCCTCTGTTGTCTAGTATTTTTATTTGGCCCTCATGGTAAACTGTGTTTGTGTTACAATTTTAAGTATGCCAGCTGTTGGCAGGTAACATAATATGGGCTCCTTAAATCTTTGTAGAATACGATAGGCAGTAAATATAAATATGTATAGAATGGCTGATTTAAGGGATGAGCAGATTCTTAAAACATGTTATTTTGGGTTGTTTTCTCTATTAACACTTAAATAGACTGAATTAACTATTGTACTTTATATGGGCAAACGAACTAAATAGACACTTCACAGAAGAAGAAATACAAATGGCCCATAAATGTATGAAAAAATGTTCAACATCATTAGCAATCAGAGAGATGCAAATCAAAACTACCCCGAGATTTCACCTAACACCAATTAGAATGGCAATCATTAAAAACACAAACAACAACAAATGCTGGCGAGGATGTGCAGAAGTAGGAACTCTAATACACTGTTGGTGGGATTGCAAATTAGTGCAACTGCTTTGGAAAACAGTGTGGAGGATCCTCAGAAGAATGGGAATGAACCTACCATATGACCCAGCAATACCACTTCTAGGCATCTACCCCAAAGAACTAAAACCCAACTACCAGACTAATGCATGTGTATCTATGTTTATAGCTGCACAATTCACAATTGCCAAACTTTGGAACCAGCCAAG
>PVJS01036393.1:0-20482 GCA_004027185.1 Glis glis
AGAAGTAGGAACTCTACTACACTGTTGGTGGGATTGCAAATTAGTGCAACCGCTTTGGAAAACAGTGTGGAGGATCCTCAGAAGAATGGGAATAAACCTACCGTATGACCCAGCGATACCACTTCTAGGCATCTACCCCAAAGAACTAAAACCTAATTACCAGACTAATGCATGTGTATCTATGTTTATAGCTGCACAAATCACAATTGCCAAACTTTGGAACCAGCCAAGGATTAGATTTTTAATAAGACTTTTGTAACAAAACGGGCACTTTCTATCACGAGGGACTGGAAAAGAAGACAAAATAAAGAAGAACGAAAACGACATCAGGATTTCAATGTTAGCACATTAAGGTGATTGTAATGCTGTAGATAAGAACGGTGAGGTTATGAAAATAGGAAATGAGACGCAAACTGTTGGGTTCAGCACATTAAGTTTCAGGACCAGTTCATACTTCAGCAGGCATCAGAATCGCTCAGCAGGTGTGTTCATACAGATCAAAGGCCCTCGCCCACAGAGTTTCTGATTCAATAAACCTGGGTGGACCCTAGGTGTTTGCATTTCTGGGTACAAAATTTTGAGGACAACTGATTTAAGTTCTATCCTCTAAGACAACTAGTGATGGTGGAGGTGGGAATGGAGGTCTGTGGCTAATGACATAAATGTAGAAATTACCCATAACCAGGTCATCGTTGGAACTCTGTTGTGGAAATTTCTGATTTCCAGCACTTTGCATCACGGTGACACTTTTTATTATCTGTCCTTAATTATACTGATGGAATTAAAGTGAAATAAATGTTCAGTCTCAGGCAGTTGGGATAAAAGGGACTAAAGTTTAAGAAATAAAAACATTCCAGCTATACCACTTCTAGGTATCTTTCCAAAGGGACTGAAATCAGAGAATTACAGTAATATATGCATATCCACGTTCATAGCAGCACAATTCACTATAGCCAAGTTATGGAACCAACCTAGGTGTCCATCAACAGATGAATGGATTACAAAATTATGGGCTATACATACAATGGAATTCTACTCAGCAATAAAGAACAAAATAATGTCACTTGCAGGAAAATGGATGGACCTGGAGAACATTGTTAAATGAGATCAGCCAGTCACAGAAAGTGAAGGGTCATATGTTTTCTCTCATATGCAGAAGCTAGGCTGTAATCGGGATACCAGAGGGACTTCAGATAATGGAAGAGAAAAGTCAGTGGAGCCAGGGAGATGGTCTAGGGGAAGGGGAGGGGGAGAGGGAGGATCAATGAAGGAATTACTTCCATTGACATATGTGAGAATACCAATGTCAATCTCAATACCCTGAATGGGGAGGAGATAAGGGAGAGGGAGCCAGGGGAAAGCCCACCAAGTGCTGTGTGCATGCATGTCACTATCACTATGATTTACATTATGATGTGAGACTATAATGCACCAATAAAAGTATTTTAAAAAATAAAAACATATTCAAGCTGGGTGCAGTGGTGCATGCCTGTAATCCCAGAGACTTGGGAGTCTAAGGCAGGACGATCGCAAAGTAAGGCCAGCCTGGACAACTTAGCACAATCTTGTCTCAAAATAAAAAATTAAAAGGGCCAGGAATGTGCTCAGTGGCAGAGCACCCCTGGGTTCCATCCCAGTATTGCAAACCCAAACAATACAAAACAAACAAAAATATAATCTAGGAGATGTAGCTCAGTGGTAGAGTGCTTGCCCAGCTTGCACAAGGCCCTGGAACACAACCAAGCAAAAACACAAACAAAACATATTCTGAAAATAGAATGAGTATATACAGGACGATCAGAGAATAGCTTTTGAGCAATGCACCAAAAAGAGATTCAGGAGGGAATCGCAATCAGACATTATGTGAGAGTAGGGAAAAGGACCTCTAGGTACTTAATAATCTATTCTAGAAATTTCTTCTCTGTGAAGAAGCAAAAAGGTGGAAAGTTAAAAGGAAAAGTTAATAAGTCTACTTTGTATTTTAATTATTGTCAAGTACCCAGGTGCTTAAGTGAAGAGTCTCATGTACATATAAATTACTTCTGTGCCCTAGCATATTTGTAGAAATCTAAATGAGATGTTGTTCCATTTAAAATTTAAATAATTCCCTTGAGAAAATGCCAACCAGATTGCTCCAACTAGAAGCCGATGCATAAACAGATATTTGTTATTTACATGTTAGTGTGTTCAATATCTGGTTGATTTTCCCCCCCAAGAAACCCAGAGTCCTTTGTAATGTGATTTGATGACCCCAAAATGATGTTTAAAAAAATAAACAAACAATATCAGGGTAGGCACAGAATATACGATTTGTAGAGAGACCTTTTCCCCTTTCAAAAATAATGATTGCAAAATGTGATACTCCCTTGTTCCAAAGGGGTTCAGACATGCCTCAGCTCACGCTTCTTACAAAATGGCAGGTTCAGATCTATGAAGGCAACTTTTTTTCCTGGTGACTCAGTGGAGGGGAGTTCGCCTGAGACTCCAGAAGGCTGAGGACAATTAAGGGCAAACTTGGCTTTGTTCCCCGGGCTCGCACTGATTGAGTCAGCCTCCTCAACTCTGGCAAGGCGGCTGCTGGCAGAAATGTGCAGTCATTTCATATTCTCTATATTCTGAGTGGAACTCACCTCTTACAAAGCATAATTTGAAGTAGAAATGGGGGAGGGTAATTCTCAAGTAATCTTTAATATTTGAAAATGCTCCAATTGAGGAAAAATTGGACTGAAAACGGATTGCATATATATATATATATATATATATATATATATATATATATTTAAATGCCCCTAGAGTTTCTTGGCCATAAAATTGTTTTTTTGAAAACAACAATACGATGAGTTCAGAGTGAATGAATCAGAAAACATACGGATTAAATTTTCCCTGAAATTTGCATGGATTTGGAAGTCATGCAGAAAAGGGCACTTGGCAAGAGGCATTTGGGGATTTTACTGAACCAAAAACATTTGAGAAATAATCTGAGGTGCTTTGGAAGACGCAAAACTGCACCAAATTCGTTCATTTTTATAAGCTGTGCTACACTAAAAAAGGGGGGAAGGATTAAAAGTCACCTAATTGAAATTTAGTGAAGACATGGAATACTGCTTGTGTAGCAACTAGCAAACTTCACAGATAAGCACGAGTTTTCTAAGGGATCGGGCTAAGGGCATTTAAAAGCACACTGATATCAAAGACAGACTACAGAGTGAATGCTCTGTGCCCACAGATACAGCAAGGAGACCACCTGGGGCTGCCAACAGGATGTTTTATGTCATGGTCATTTTTCTCCCTTAAATGAAATAGAAAACAAACAGCAATAACTAAAACATTATTTCACGAGAAACACATAGTGATGCTCATCTGTATGCAAGATTAGGTTTTGCTCTGTTCTGTTTCAGTGTGCAGCATGTCACTAACATGATACCCTTGGGGTAAGACTGTGCTATATAGCAAGAGACTTCTGGTACTTCTGGTAGTAAGCAAGACAGAACCAGATTTATATTAACTTAGGTGCTTTCAAATCAAAATAAGCTTCAAGTGGCTTTATTAGCATTTCCAAGGTCATTAGCAAAATGATAAATGAGAAAAATTCATATTTTTTATAAACCTCAGTTCTATTGTTTTCAGTGTGCTTAATTTTTTTTCAGCCTTAGCAAAGATCTTAGTGTAACATTTTTCCTGCATGCCTTTTTCTGGTGGATCAAAAACTACCCTCATGTTCATACAATATTCATATAGGATATTATTTAATAACTATATTGATGTAGGAGCTTAGAAAGTAGCTAAAGCCAGGCATTTTCTAAACAGTCACTGTTGAGTGTTCACTTGTAAAGAGAGGTAAAGAAGAGAAATAGAATACATAGCAAGAGCTTTTATAGGAATGGAAATCATAAAATATGATAATCTTTGTAGTTTTTAATCCATGAACCTAAAATTTAAATGTAGACTATGAGCATGAGCAAGAATATCAGAAACCTCAACTTACCCTACATTTGCTCTTGACCCTGGGTAAGTGAACTCACTCTTTTTTACTTGACAGATGGATTCTTGCTCTTTAAAAAGGAGGTTCCTATGAGCATAAGATCATTATAAGCCCTCCACTTTCTGGCTAATAAGTTAGTAATAAGGGTAGTTTTCAATGTGGAATCCAAAATGAATGGAGGACTCTTTTATATAGCAGATCCTGCCAGGTGAGTCTATTATTAGTTGAGCAAACGAAATTAACTGTATAAATAATATTTGAAATATTTGAAAGTCAATTCCTCTGACTTCTTAACTGTGGCAATATCATATTGTCTGCAAAAAATGAGGGGGGGAATTGAAAAGAGCAAACAGAAATGCAACGGGGGGTAGATTTATTCAGAAGGTGGTAAGAGAGACCCAACATACAAATGCTGAATTTTGACAGGTTTTTCTTTAGAAAAAATATTATATCCATCCAAAGGTCTTCATATTTGCAGAGAAGTCCTGAGACCTTTGCGAATGCCTGAATTCATGAATTCCACCATAATATACCATTTTCCTATGAATCAGAAGCAAAACCACTAGGGAACACCTAGGTGCCTCTTTAGACACATAATGATTTATCTCTCTCAATTAATAAGTATGTGCTACCGTCTCTGACACTTGCTGAATCAGTTTGACAATCTGCTTGCTTTTGTTTCTATATAAAACCCAGTGATGCTGGGTTGCCTCGTAGAGCTGAGCTGTTGAAAAACCCAATATGTCACTTTTTAGTATCAGAGATTTCTACTTTTTCTGGAGAAAAGTTTGAACTTCTTATATCAGTTTGCTTCCATGTTGGTCTTAACAATCGTTTTTCTCTTTTTATGTGCTTTTATTAGTGCATTATAGTCTCCTATCACAATGAAAAGTTGACAGTAACATACATGCACACAGCACTTGGTACACCCCCACCTCCCCTCCCCCAATACAGAGTACTGAGTTTGACATTGGTATATTGTCATGTGTACACATGCTCAATGGTAGTAATTCCATTAATGAACTTCATTCTTTCCCTTCCCCTTTGCTTAGACCCCTTCCCTGACTCCACTGAGGCTTCTCCACTATTGTCTGGAGTCCCTTTTGTATCCCCACTACTCCCTAGCTTGCGCATATTAGAGGAAACATATGGCCCTTCTCCTTCTGCGATTTGCTGATCTCACTTAACATAATGTTCTCCAGGTCTTTCTTATACCAGTTAATTTCATCTTTACTTCCATGTTGGCCTTAACAATTGTTTTTCTTTGTAGGGCCTGTTTTTAAAGAATAAGCACGCCGGGCGTGGTGGCACACACTTGTAATCCCAGTACTTTGGGAGGCGGAAACCAGAGGATCTGGGTTCGCAGCCAGCCTCAGCCCTCTCTCTCTCTCTCTATCTACTTAGTGAGACTCCGCAACTTCATGAGACCGGGTTCCAAAACAAAGTATAAAAAACAGGGCCGGGGGTGTAGCGCGGAGGTAGAACACCCCTGGGTTCAATCCCCGGTACCGCAAAAAAAAAAAAAAAAGAATAAGCACAGATTTAGTAAATTTTTACCAGATTTATTAAATGTGCCATGTGGGAGAGAGAAAAGATGCTGCCTGGAGGTGTGGCCATGAATGGAAGAGTCCGGCTTCCCACCGTAGCAAGGTGGCCAGTTCTACAGATGAGCTCCACAGCACATACAACTCAAATTTGGGCCTCAGCCTGGATGGTACCTCCCGTAGGAGTGCTTCCGATTTTTTCTCCCACCTACATCACCTTCTTTCTACCTGTGTGCTCCTACAGCCTCCTGAACATGGCCTATCACAGCCTGTCACTTTCTATTGTGATTGCCTGTTTATACACCCACTAGACTCCAAGTCCTATGAAGGGAAGTATTGTATCCAACCGAATTCTTCATTTTTTTAACCCAAGCATATAGAAAAGTGCCAAGACATAGTACTAACTCAATAAATATTTTAAAGGCATGAGTGGATAAATCATGGGTTACACACAAACATATGCAGTCCTTTAGTAGAAATTACATTCTACTAAAGGACTAAGTACATTTGGAAGTATGAAAACACAAATTATCAAGAATGTGCAAAAGTTGAACAGTAGGCTTAAATGTAATGAGATTTCCAGATCAAAGAGGTTTAAAATTTTTTTTAAATATACCTTTTCTTTGAAAAACAAGTTTCAATGATACATTCACAGGGTTTACACATGAGCTTTAATTTTCTTTTATTCTTCAACACTGAACACACTGTTAACTGCTTTAGGTTTAGCTGAGAAATCAACTGAAGCTAAATCATGTTGCTTTCATCATGTCTAATGATATCCATCCTTGGGTAGAGATATCACATTTATGAGACTCAGGCTTTTTGTGAATAATAACATTTTCATTTTTCCAATTTTTATTGTTTTACAAAATAATAAGGGAGAGGGCAGTGAAAATTTAAATGACTATAAACAATGCTGCACAGGCCAGCAAGGTGACGGTGACAAAGGAACCGACGCTCCCCACATACCATCCATGGAGCGCCTCCAGTCCGCCTCCACAGCACTCTCTCATTCTTATCATCCCTCCCTACACTACCGTCCCAGCCTCCTAGCAACTCCCTGCTCTTATTTTTGCCCCCGTATTATACCCCATTTACTACAGAGCAGCTACAAGATCATTTAAAAATATAAGTCAAATCACAGGTTGAAAATACTCATTGGCTTCTCATTGTTCTTAGGAAAAAACATTTCCATTTCTTCTTTTTTTATGTTTTTATTGGTGCATTGTAGTCTCACATCACAGTTTGTTTGTGAGTATCAGTTTGGTGTTAACATACATGCACACAGCTTTTAGTGTCCCTCCCCCCCAACATGTAGCACTGAGAATGATGTTGGTATAATCTCATATATACACATTGTTTATGACAGTAATTCCATAGATTCACTTCTTTCTTGCCCTTCCCCTTCCCTTGTACCCCTTCCCTTGTACCACTGAGGGTTCTCTGTTGTCATTGGAGTCCCTTTTGTGTCCCCACTACTCCCTAAATTGTGCATATTAATGAAAACATGTGTCCCTTCTTTTTTGTGATTGGCTAATCTCACTTAACATAATGTTCTCCAGATCTTTCCATTTTCTTGCAAATGCTGTTATTTTGTTCTTCTTTACTGCTGAGTAGAATTCCATTGTGTGTATTTCCCATAATTTTGTAATCCACTCATCTGTTGTCCATTTCTTCTTTTATCACACAAAGGCCTCCCTGACTGGGCTGGTCGACCTGTCTGAACTCATTGTGCTCCACTGTTGTGCACCCTTCTTCTGGCCTTCGTTTTAACCCAAATATGCTGAGCTCTTTCCTACCTCGTGACCTTTGCTCTGTGCCCCATCCTGCCTGTGATGCTCTTTCTTTCATGTTCCTCCTGTTTCTCAGGTCTCAGGCCATCTGTCCTCTAAAGCAGCCGTCCAGCAACTCTGGTGTATCACCTTATTTTACTTCTCTGCATAGACCTTCTTTCTCTTTAGTAATTTTCTTTCTCCTCCTCTTCCTCCTCCATCTTCTTCCTCCTCTTCTCCTCTCCTCCTCCTCCTTCTTTCCTTTATGGTACTAGGGATTGAACCCATGGGCATTCTACCTCTGAGCTACACCCCCAGCCCGTTTTATTTATTTTTTAAAATTTTTATTTATTCTGATTATTTTGAAACAAGGGCTTGTTAAATTGCTGAGACTGGCCTCAAACCTGCAATCCTTCTGATTCAGCCTCCCATTTACTGGGATTACAGGTATGCACCACCATGCCTGACTTCTTCTTTCTTCTTTATTGTCATTTTCCTCACAAGAACAAAGTTCTTTGAGAGCAGGGGCCTGTGTCTCTTGAGGAAGTTGAAGCTCTCTGTTAATGGGTACTTCTTGGATTCTCTTTATACAAACCCAAGGCTGATTACATCCTTAACAAGAAAATCATGTCGGGAAGATGGAAAATGCTAACAAATCCCTTTTGTCTCTGAGATCCCTCCTCCCCTGCCAATTGCAGGCTAATTGGGAAGATCAAATGCACGTGATGTACTATAAACAGCTCTGTATATATATATATATATATATATACACGGGGTAACAGGATTGGGAACACAGAGTTTACCATGTGAAAATACTCAACGCAATACCTGACACATGTTACGTGTCAAAGTGTGTCCCCTGCAACATGTGCTCATCACTCATTGTTCACCAATCGCTTTGTTCATGCATTCACTAGATAGAGTTCACCAAACCCAGAGGCACCTGTAGATATTGATTATACAAGGAGCATGTCTTCAGCTGCAGGATAAAAAGTAAATCCTCCAAAGCAATTAAAGGCTAGAAAAGCTGGACCTGGAACTGGCTGCTTTTCACACTCCTCACATTAAACAGTAATGAAGCCAACAAGAATTCCAGTGGCCCAGAATTGAATACACACAACACAGGAAGTTTTCTGAAAGGAAAACTTGGATGGAAGCTTGTTGGAGGATTAAGCATGTGCTTGATCTTAGAATCACTACTGATTTCCAAAACTCTTAAAAGTGAAAATTAAATCCATAATTTTTCTAAATTCATATACATTTAAATATTAATCTAGTTATTATGGCTGTGTAACAAATGATCCTAAAGTGCGATGGCCTAAAATAATGGTTGATTATACTTACAAACCCTAGGTCAGGGATTCAAGAACTATGCTGGTCAGTTCTCACTTGGGGCTCTCTGTGTCAGATTTTGGGTGGGATGACCGGCATCTGAAGGCTGGGCTGGGCTGAGTATGCACTGCCAAGATGGCTGCCTCGCAGGTATGGAAGTCGATCAGGTGCCTCAGTTCCTCCCTTCTGGCCCCCTCCAAGGGACTGCTCTAGTGCCCACATAGCTTCTCCTAGAGTGAGCAGTCCAAGAGGACAGGAAGCAAGGAGAGGTGCAATATTTTACAACCTTGGGAGTCTTTCATGGTGATTTCTGTACTCTCTTGGTCACAGGGCGACAGCCTGATTGATTATGTGGGTTGTGACTACCAAGGCATGTGGATCATCGGGGGGTATTTTGGAGGCTAGTTAGTACAAATGTCATTAAACATTAACATTTGGTTATATACTGGGATCAAAAAAGGATTTTTCCATGACTGAATTAAGAAAAATAAATTGATTATAGCCATCAGTAACATAACAGTCTATTTTTTAAATGCAAATGCACAATTGTAGCACATTTGAAAGAGAATATGAAATCATTTTAGTCACAGAAAATTTCACATATCTTTGTAGACAGGACCATTCATTCATCCAAACACTCATTTCATTAAAATTCATTAAAGAACTGCTGTATATACAGCCATGTCAAAGCACCTGTGGAAGAAAATATGATTTCTGTCATCTTCTTTGCAAATGTAACTTAGGCCAACAAAGGTATTGGTGCTTTGGCCAAGAAATTACAGAAAGGAACAACTCTCTGCATAGATTGCTGCCTTAAAAAAATAAATCAAAAACAAGTTTTGGAACACTGAGACCCATTTCCTGATAGTTTTCCACTGTTCCTTCCAGTGCAAACCCACAGTCAGCACTAGGGAGGTATGGAAGGAGTCTTAAAACTTGACTTGAATAATCACTGCGTTTAGCACAGTTTGTTTTTATTTAAAAACATGCACAAGAGTGTGCACACACGTACACATACACACACACACACACACATCCCACATGCACATGCACATTCCTATAAAGTATTGAATTGGCAATAAGTTGTGCAGATGAAGTTTGATCTTCAGGTTCTTCTCTGAAAATCAAGTCCAGATGCTTCTAAAACCAGCTGATAGTAAGAAGGAGAGAACAGGTTTTAGCAAATGTAGGCCCACGCAAAGCCTCACCGAATCTAAGTTTAAAATAAATCTTCCAAATCTTTCCAGGTTTTGCTTTGCCTAGAACTAGGGGGTGCATCATTCCAATAATTTGAAAGAAGGAGGAGGAAGAGAAAGAACAGCAGCAGTTCACGAAATAACTTCTGCAACTTTCTAGAAAATAAACAGGGTAGGGGTGAAACCACACCACAGAGATTGTTAACTTTGCACATATCTGTAGAAGGATTCAGTTACCCTATAGGGTATAAGTAGCTCCAAACGGGTGAGAATAGGGGGATGTTTGGTGAAGTCCTTTTGAGTTTTACCAAACCCAAAGTATTCATTAAAGAACTGCTATATATACAGCATACATACATATATATATATATATATATATATATATATATATATGGGACTGTATGGAAGTAAATGGGCCCAAACTACCACCAGTCTTATCATAGATACTGTGTTACAGAATAAAGCATATTCAAAATTTATGAAAAGAATCATTCAACACCATTTCAGACCGCCACCATGTAGACAGGTATTCCATAAATAAGTTCATAAGCTCAATATTTGCATTTCCAGCCTGGTGTTCCAGTAATATTCAATCATAATGGCTTTTGGGTCCAGCAATGCATATGAACATAGCTGAATGTGTACAAATCTACCTAGAGAGTTCTGGGCTAACACAGGATATTTACGTTTGCATACTACAATGACATTGCAGGACAATTTGAGGGTTTTGCATTCAAATCCCATGTGAGATAGGCCTGATATATTAATGAAATTAGGCTGGTTTGAACAAATTGCTATAATATAAACTGATATAGTTTCTTCACCGTGGGTTAAAAAAACAATGACCCGTTACAGGAAGTGGCACGTAACCATGTGAAACTGAGCCACGCAAAGCTGACGTGACTCAGAGAAGCAAGGTTTCCTCCAAGAAAGCGTCACCAGGCTCTTTTCCCAGAGAGTTGGTGTAGGGGAGATTTAAACTTCCCAATCAGAAGACTTAAAGGTGAATATCTGCTTTATAACAAGCCTTCGTTCCTTCTCTTTTCGATGCCAAAGTCACACTTTTTTTTCTTTGTGCTCCCTGACTTTGGGGAACATATTTATTATGTAAGAAAGAGACTTTAGAGAAAGTCTTATTATTACACACACCCATCCCTTTGTCAAGATTTATGTAAATGTCCATGCACAAGCCTAGTTATCCTTGGGGCACTAGCTACCCTAGCATAAATAGCATTAGTAAAATTAATCTGAGAACGATTCCTCCCATTGTCAGTTTTTCCAAAGTTTTGCCTTGAATAAATGAGTCACTTACAGGGATGAGTAAAATGTTCAAGGATTACTGAAAGGAAAATAATTCTATAAGGCCATCCCCTTGACCCTTACCAACAGAACACTCCTGAAATAAAAGCAGACACAAACAAGACAAACAAAACCAGCCAAACTGATGCCAGGAAGGAGCTGGGTAGCTCGCTACAGCCTGGGATACATACCATGGAAACAGCGCCTGGCCAAGGTGGGTATCCAGACAGGAAACCAGATTTAATGACCCAAAGTCAGCCCTTACAAAGATATAAGACCAGGATATGTGCCCTTTTCATTTAGGAAAATTAGGGTGGCATGGACCTTCATAAAGTAGAAAATAAAATACAGTTCCACACTCAGTTAATCCTTGTTACATTTCAGAGAATTGATATAACATTTTTGTATTTAAAAATGGAGCTCACATTTTGTAAACTTTTTAATTCACATTTTTCATGTGCCAATCACTATTCTATCTTTTGAATGGTTGTTGAATGCTGCGCAGTATGGAAACATACTTTTATTTAACAAATCCCTTATTGCTGGACTTTTTTCCATATACAGGTTTGCTGGTAATTGTTGCTGTTGTTTTATTTTAAATAATGCTGTGATAGGAATTTTTTATGATTGTGAATAAATCATGGACTAAGACAAATTATTAAAAGTGGAATTGCAAGGCAATTTTGTTTGTTGAGTTTTGAAAAATGTTCCTCTAGTCAGATGCAATTGTATACACCTATAATCCCAGTACTTGGGAGGCTGAGACAGGAGGATCACAGATTCGAGTCCAGGCCTCAGCAATTTAGCAAGACCCTCAGCAACCTCGTGAGGCCCTGTTTCAAAACAAAAACATAAAAAGGGCTGAAAGTGTAGCTCGGAGGTAGAATACCCCTGGGTTCAATCTCCAGTAAGAAAAATGTTCCTCTAGAAAGGTTCTGCCATTGATGATTGACAGCCACCAGTGTAGGCAAGGTAAAGTTCTTTTCAAGGCCCAGCCCTTGCCATTACCCCTTGGTGAGTTTTAGAGGCGCAGTGCCTAGGGAGGCCAAGGGAGAAGCCCAGCTCAGTGCATGTGCAACTGTGTTTCTCCATCTTTACCTGCTGCTTCCATGTATCTTACACAGTACACATAGGAGAATTGCTGAGAAGTGCTAAGTGGTAGGAAGCAGGATGAGTTCAAGCTTCCTAATTTTTATCTCGAGACTGGGAGAGATTTATTGACTTTCTGAAGGTTATATAAGCAACCAAAGACATGCCCCAAGAATAAAACACAGGCTAGTGACTATTCAGATAATTACCAAACCAATTTCTCTTCCTAATAAAAGTAACTCAGTTTAATATCTAGGTTAATTTAAAATTAATAAAAGATGTCAGATGAATAGCTCGGCAGGCTCCTACCTTCTTAATCTATGATCCAAACAGTGGCAACCTTCTAATAACATCATTCACAAATGCGCTAAAGCTGTATCATCCCCATGCCATAACTCAGGACTATAGTAGAATTATATGTATCTAAGAAATTTAGTCCGATCAATTGCTCAAAGCCTCTGATAATGCCCCGAGGAACAGAAAATTTCACCGGCTTGGAGGAGACACCCAGGTAGGCGATATAAATTAAAATGATTAAAACACTTTGGTTATGTTTAATTATTCTGTGGTCATTTCACCACAGCTTGTCTTTCTAAATTTTCTTTCTGGCTTCCTTAACATATTAACTTTCTTAACATATTCACTGGGAGGCAGCATAGTTTTGAGGAGCACATTAGACAGGTAAACCAGGATTCTTGGCTCTGCTACTAACTAACCGAACTATCCAAATGACTTGGGATTAACCTTAACCTTTCTAAACTGAAGTTATCATTTGTCCTGTAATAATTTACATTTTAATGGGCAAAGACCACTAATGAAATACAGATGTGAGCCAGCTGAAGCTATATGGTGGTTCAGATTTGACGATGGAGCCTGATTGTAGGTTCAAATCCCACTGCCTATCACTTACTAACCACACATCTTTGGGAAGTTTGTTAACTACCCTGTGTGCCAGTCTTCTCATCTGTAAAACATGAATAGCAATATTATCTACCACTGAGTATTCATGTGAGAATTTAATAATATAGTTTTTGCTTGGAATATGGCAAATACCCACTGATTGTTAGACGTGAATACTACATGCTCACCACATGCAATAGGAACTTATTGTATGAGTCTTTAATTCACGTAGTCTAGGAATCTTTGGATAATTTTTTTTTGCATCTATTTTACTGCAGCTCAGTGTCTTCACTGGCAGTAATGATTTGTTTCTATATCGTATGGTTGAATCAGCCTCATTTTCTAAAAAAGTTTTTTTTTTCTACTTAGTAAGGTCTTCATTTCATCTTTATTTTGTTTCAAATCTGCTTTCAGAAAAACAGCAAAAGAGTTGCTTACATTAATGAGAGGATTATATTTAATTAGTTTTTAAAATGCGCTTTAAGTTTCATGAAAGCCTACAGTTTGTCCTTTGGTTTTTAAAGATTATTTTGAATCACACTGGTCATTTTGCTAAATTAGAAATCTAGACTACATGATCTACTACAGTGTTGAAATTTGGCACCGTGTCTCTCTCGCTGGGTCCACCGCCAAGAGCAGTTAGTTATCAGAGAGGCAGGAAACCCTAAGTACAATCTCATTCACCCTAAGGAGGTCCTTCATCTGTTCCCAGAGGGCAGTTGGGCTAACAAGCAAGGATTTAGTAGAAAAAGAGTTTTTCTTAGTATAAAAAAGATGTTTATTAGTGTTCAAAATTTAATAATACTGCATCTTAAATTACTTCAGATCCTATGTAAAAGCAAAATTTTTAAAAAGTTATCAACATAAATACAAACATAGCCCTGCACAAGTTACAAAAACTTGAGATTGGAATAGTCTTCAAAATATGTTAAAACAAGGCATAAAAAAGACTCCATAATTTGAGTCAATGAAAAAGAGTGAAGTAATAAAGTAAATGCAAAATAGATCTATATAATTATACCAGAGATAAAAAGATAAATCTGCCAATAATCCAAACTCTGATATTAGGAAGGATATTAGGAAGTTGCAGTTTTTCCCAAATGTATATCAACAAGCTAAAGAAACAAAACCACTCTTAGAAAAATTAATCCATCTAGGCCTTACCTTGTTAGGGAAGAATAGGTTTTTCCTTAAAATAATGTTCATTTTTGAGATGGGTTTCTTTTTTTGTGTGTGTGGTACTGGGGATTGAACGCAGGGGCATTCTACCTCTGAGCTACACCCCCAGCCCTATTTTATTTTTTTATTTTGAAACAGGGTCTCGCTAGGTTGATGAGAGTCTCACTACTTGCTGAGGCTGTCCTTGAATCTGCAATCTTCCTGTCTTAGCCTCCCAAGTACTGGGACTGCAAGCATGGGCCACCATGCCCGACTTGAGATGGGTTTCTGAGGCGGTTGTAACTTATAATTATTGTATTATCCAACCCTAATATAAAAAGGGGAGTCTGTATTTTTAGCTCTTTTTTGTCATACCTAAATAAGTGGGATTTATTTTAAATTTCATATTTAAAACAGACAATGGAGGGAAATCAGAGCAATAACTAAATTTTGACATCAAACATTCTGATGAGGATAGCACCTCATCAATTTGAAGTGTTTTCTAAATATGCAAAGTGATTGGAAGATAGAAGTTAAAGGAATATTTCAACCCCAATTTTTGACAGTAAAGCATTTCTGAATTTCATGCAATAACAGGATCTTAACTTTAATGTTTTCTTGTAATGTCTTATATAATTCAAACCATCAAACTAATTTAGTCCAAACTAAATTTAAAAATAAATTGCATTTGAAATTCATATATTGACAGCTAAAGATGAAAACGAATATGTATGTGGCACTGGATCAAACCAACTAGTGAGACATAAATTGCCAAATGCATTATATGTGGGTGCAGCAAAACAAAAATAGAAAACAGGTTCTTTGTTCTCAAGATAATCCATCTATCATAAAATTCATTATTTAAGCCAATACCTCATAAGAGAAAAAGATGCAAATATTATTATGAAGGAATTGCAAAATGGTAATTGAATGGATTTCTTTCAAGGACAAGCATTGTCTACTTTCATTATATATTCTAATTCTAATCATGTCCATCCATCCAAAAACCATGTACTTGGGCCATGTTGTTTCAGTGGCCCACAAAATTCTTAGCTGGGTTTGGTTATTACCTTGATTTTCACTGAGAGAAATTGTAAGAAATGTCCATATGAAACACCATTCCTGAAAAAGACTGCCTATTATATCTCCTACTGCCTCTTAAACTGGGAAAAGTTAGGGAGAAGAACTTTTACCCCCTCTAAAGAAAATAAATTCAGTTTTGTTTTCCTTTTTTTGCTTTGTCTTCCTGGAAGCTCAGAATCAAAGTTGTTCTCAAAATGTAACAGCTCATTGGCTCTTAGGATATACTTACCTGTATATATATAACATGTTCTCCTTTTTTTTTCTCCCCTGAATCTGTTTTCACCTTCGTTTTTATAATTCCCAATATTCTCCACATATTTTCTGTATGCTACTTGAAATTCTTTGTAGGAAAAGGTCATGTGTGGATGGATAACTAGCTAGCTAGCTAGGTATGATTGACAGATCTGAACAACACTGGAGGAATCAGAGTTGGTTGTGGTTAATAAACAAAGCCTATTGGGAGAGAATATGTGGGAATATGTTATTAAGTTTGTTATTTTATGCATGTCATAAAATATATATCCATTAATGAAAGTGCAGATAAATTTTAAAAATAATTCACTACTTACAGGACCTGATAGAGGCAGTTCATATACATTGTTACATCATTCTCACATAGATCCTAAGGGGTAAGGTGCTACCCCTACCCCATCCCACCAACCACATGTGGAGAAACTGAGACACAGAGAAACTCTATAATTGGTCCAGAACTAATACTAGTAAAGCTCTGGTCTGGGTCTAGGCGGGCCGACTTTAGTGCTGTGTGTCTGTTTCACTCAGCAGTCTCACTGCTGCAATCCAAAACAACTGACTACCACAATTTAGGAAGATTTATTTGCTCACAATTCTGGATATTTCAGGGGTTTGGTCCATGTCAGGCCTGGTTACATTGGCAGAGCTCATGGCATGGTGGTGGGAGGCAGAAAGAGAAGAGCGAAAGGGCTCTGCTCTCACATCATGAAGGCTGGACACAAGAGCAAGCGAAGGGCGGGGGACCATATACATCTCCTAGGCCACAGCCCCAGGAACTCCTCCTAAGCAAACAAGTCCCGCCCCCAACATGGCTGCCTTGTTTCCATGAAGTCTAGGGGGACATTCTAAATCAAAACCATAACAGTGCCTTACATCTGCTCTGTACTCCATGCTAACATTCATTAGAAATCCTTCTAAATTCAATGCACTGAGCCCCCACATAGCTGATTAGTTGGAAACTCAGTCTCTTCCTGAGATGATCCTCATAGCATGGCTTCTCTAGGAACCTCTGGCAAGGTTGGGCTTGATGCACTGTTGCACATATCAGAGCCTACCCTCAGCTTTGTACGTCCATCCTCTGGGGATACCAGGACTTCTTCATGCATTAGTGCTCATGTTATGCCCAGTAGCTGAAAGTTTCACTGTTTTCACAATGCTGACCTGGCTGACACTGGCTTCCTCCAACCTAGGGAAATATGTATGCACAACCTAAAATAGACAAAGGCTAATATTTTTTAAAAATGAAAAACACTTGGTAATCAATTAAAAATCTTGCTAGAGACATTGGCAAAGGATACAATTCATAAAAGGTGGCTCTTAGAAGAAAAACATGATACCTCAATAAACATTTGAAAAGTATTCTCAATCTCATTCTTGATTTTTAAAAATGCAGATAGAAATAGTGAGAAACCAGGTCTAGCTTCCTCCCTCCCCTGCTGATAAAATAAGCAAAAAAACATTTGGATGGGAGGGAAATAAGCACTGTTACAGATTGTTAAAAAGAGAGAAATTGGTATAAACTTTTGTGAGATAATTTGACATTATTTATCAAATGTTTAAACAATTAATCTTTTGATTTTGCAAATTCACTGCTAAGATTTATCTTGAGGCTATATTGCACATTTACACAGAGATAGATGATAAATGCAATTTTTATAATAATTGTTGTAATTATTTCTAATAATTAAAACCCCCAAACAACCCAAGTATTAATAAATAAAACATTAGATTAACAGATTGTGGTCATTTATAAAAAGGAATAAGGATGACATCTATGTATTCATCAAGATTCATATATATCATGCATGCTAATCAGCCACTCAGTTTAGAGATTAGGAGTACCTGCACAGGCTCACTGCAGACTCTGGAACCCTACATTGGACCCACCACTTACAACTGGGGTTATCTATAGCAAGTATCATAATCTCTGTATGCCTCACTTTGCTTGTCTGTAAGATGGACATAAGAACAGTACCTGCTCAATAAGTTGTTATGAATATTAAATAATAGAACATTTTTAAGATGCTTAGATGAGGGACTGGCACATAGCAAGTTTTGAGAAACATAATAAATACTGATATGAAAAGTTGTTTAAAGCACATTAAGTAGAAAGTAGGATTTTGCATAATTTCATATATGTAAAAAAAAAGGGGGCAGGATATATATTTGCATAATGATAAAACTTTTCTGGAAGCCACAACAAAAAATGTTGAGTTTCCATTTCAGGATAGGGGAAGGAAGCAGATGATCTCAGAGCATCTTAATTTCACCCTTCAGTACAGTTTGATATCTATTTTTATTTTGTAAGAAAGTAGAAGGAGACACCTCATCAGCAGCAAAAGCTCCTGGAAGATTTTATGAGAGGTGAGAGGCTGGTTTGCCCTGAGCTCACTGGGGACCGCTGCAGGGTGGGAGGTTTAATGCCACAAGCCAGGCTCACATCATGTCATCTCTTGACTCTGACTCCACCAAAATGCTCATTCCCTCTCTCTCTCTCTCTCTCTCTCTGTTTCTCTCTCTCTCCCTCTCTCCCTCTCTCTCTCTCTCTGTTTTACATGCACACATTCACATATACACATGCATACACATGTCACAGAACCAAGATGGTATGTTATGTGCAATTTTTTATTCCTATTCTTGTCATAGAGTATTTTCCCATTTCATTAACTTTTCTTCAAAATCATGGCTTTAATAACTACATAACGCTCTACCATGTACATGTAACACCTCCTTTCCTGAATGGGAGAATGTGGACCAAGTCAGCAGGGACTTGAGTCAGAGTATCTTGTGAGGTGGACCTGCACAAGGTACACACAGCCTTCCTTCTCATTTGTTCCTGTTCTGTGACATTCCTTCCTCCTTGTTATAAAAATGTGGGCAAAGACCTGGTAAGCTTATTCACTTTAATGCACAAATTACTGAATTAGGAAAAAACTGATACTGATAAGGAAAAAAAGTCCACTCGGTATTTTAACAAGGAACAAGCCATTCATCCAAGATTGAATTTCTAATGGGAGATTTTCACTAATCAGCAAGAAGCATAAGGGACGCAGTGAGTAGGTTGGAAGAAATATTTAGACTTGGCATTTGCAGTTTGGACTCAGTAAATGTTGGTTGAATTGAAATATTAGGAGGCTAGCACGATAAGCCTTCACTATATCTTCCCTTTATTGTTGCAAATTGCTATGGCACATAAACCATAGTAAGTCAAAAGAGTCACAACAATAACAAGAAGCCATAGAAACTTCTGGAATATAAAATGCTAGTTTTCCAGTTTTGCCGACTCATGGTTTCTGGCTTTGCCCCTACCGTGGGCACGTTTACTTTACTTCTCTGGTTTCACTTTTATCATCACACAACGTGGTCTACTCTGGAAAGATATTGGGGGAAGTCAGTGGTCACAATATGCAGTCCTGTTCTTCATGTTTTCATCCTTCTCTTGCATCTCCTCACAGAGAAGGTTGGATACCAGAGCAGATGGCGCACAGTGCCCTTGACAAACACAAATTCATGTCTGGCCTTCAACATCTACCATCATGGTGGGCAACTAAGCTTTACCTTGCTGAATGAAATTAAAAATGGGCTAAAATACACACATTCACATTTTAACTTAATCCAGTGTTAATGCCTCTTATGCCTATTGCCTGACACTTTTATTGTCATTGAGAGGAGAAGCAGGAGGATAAAAATGCATGTAACATTTCTTAGAACATAACATGAGTTAAGTTCTTTGGTTGATTACCTCCTTTAATCCTCAGAATAGCTGTCTAAAGCGGATTCACAATACATAGAGAGATTAGGTTTAGATCTTGTCCAAATGCACACAGTTCAGAAATAGTAGTAGAGCTGGAATTAAGATTCTACAGCCTCTCTTTACCACTGCACACCGCCTGGGTGATCTCCAGAGCTCTGTGGAGGCACGGGTGCACTAAGCATTACTATTATCATATTACTAAAAAGCTTATGAAACCAAAGTGGCATGAGTCACCAGCATCTCTATTGTGAGGACTTTTTGCTTTGTAAATCTTCCCTCAGTAGAGAAGGAACTAATTTTTGATGAAATGTTTCATAAAATAAAACCATAATATGTCAATGTCTATATGTGTAGGTACCAGAAATAGCTGATTTTTAGGCATATGAAATATATATATTTATACAAATATGTGTATAAGTTATATATACATGTACATATATACACATACATATATACAGATAGATAGATAGATAGAATATGATTGGACCTTTTATACCTGAACTATTGATAGAAAAGATTGAGTAAAACATTCGGAAAATGGACAATTCCTTTTCTTTCACTTTGTCAAGTGAGCTGCACAACTCTCAGCTACTTTCCTGGTGAATTATCTTAGCATTATGACCATTTGCATTCTTTTGCCTTTTCTGTTCACGTTATTTCCATGGAAAGCTATGAACTGAATCTTACACACCTGTCCTCGCTTCTCCCCTGAATTTGACCCAAGGTCTTCCCATGCATTCAACAAGTATTTCTGAGTTCCCCTTCTGCCACCTGCTGCGCCAGGCAAAGCAGCAGGAGGCCCTGCATGGGCAGACAGGATGTCACTCTTTCTGCTCTCTGAGAAACCCACAGTTCAGTGTGAGGAGCCTGTGATAGTTAATCTAAGTTGTCAACTTGACCTGATCATGACACACCCAAGATAATGTGATTTTGGGTGTGTAACAGCAGATTAAAGAGAAAGCCCTGCCCTGAATGTAGGCAGCAGAATTCTGATAGGTGCGGACTTAGATAAAAAGGGAGAAGCCACGTAGAGTGTGCGCGACTCGTTCCGAGGAAAGCAGATCTGCTCTCTCCTGAGATCGTCAGCCGCCGGCTCCGCTTTTCTCCGAAGAAGCTTTCTG
>PVJS01036394.1:0-20483 GCA_004027185.1 Glis glis
CCTCTCCTCCTCCCCCTCCCCCTCTCCACTCTCCTCTCTCCTCTCTCTTTGTGGTGCTAGGGATTGAACCCAGGGGTACTCTACCTCTGAGCTACACCCCCTGCCCTTTTTATTTTTGGTTTTGAAACAGGGTCTTGCTAAGTTGCTGAGTCTCACTAAGGCCGCAAACCTGTGATCCTCCTGTCTCAGTCTCCCAAGTACTGGGATTACAGGCATGCACTACCATGCTTGACTCCTTCGGAGTTTTCTCACCTCCTGTCTGCCCCTTCATGGAAATCCCTCTGCTTCCATCCTTTCCTCTTCCAACTCCAGACTCTGATCCCCATCTTCACTCCCAGTCCCATTTCGCCCAGACTCCCCAACTTCCCCACCCTGAACCTCTGAATTCTCACAGGTATAAGAGCTCTCTGCTCTCATCTCCTTTCTGCTCTAAGAGTTCTTAAAGCCATGTCATGTATGAAGGAGTCTCTCCTCTACTGCGAGCGTTTCTACAAGCACATCACGGACATAGAAGTCAAGTCTGGTCTTGGGGAGCAGCTCTAGCCCCATCGTATGCTCAGATGTAGAATCTGAGGCCTGGAGAGGGCCAGGGGCTTGCCAAGGTCACATAGATGACAAGGGTCACACCTGGGTCCCTTCTTATTCCATCCTTACTCCCTCATTACCTATCTCCTCCTGCAAGGTCCCTTCATCTTCGAGTCTCTTTACCTCCTCTGATCCTGCCTGACTATAGTGGGTTGTGTCCCCCTCGATGTGGCTTTCTCAGCCTCCATTCTGGATAGTCTTCTCCTACTGTAACCAGAGGGCCCTGCAGGATCCCATCAGGCATCAGGCCTGCTTCTCTGGGACCCATTTACTGTTATGGTTTGTGATCGTCCCTCCCCGACGCCCTTCCAAAAATGACAGTGCCCTTGCTGGTTCGACACCCACTTTAGTTAGGCAATGAAAAAAATAGATTGGGAGCAGCAGGGGGCGAGGTGGATGGGGAGGTTGCCTGGGAACACAGAAGGCAGGAGTTTGGGGAGAACTGCCTGTGGGTGTGCTCAAGGGGCCTGGAACCTAGAATCAGAACCAAAGAAGGTGGTTCAAACCCAGTGGCAGAGTCAGAATTCCTCAAATGGTCCACAAATGTCTTGAGACAGCCGGCACCTGTAGACAGGCGTCCGAAGCTTTGCTATGGGGGTGTCTGTCAGGCTGGGTCAGTCCCTGTGGGAGGGAGGAATTGGACCCTGGCCTGTGTGTCTGGCTCCTCATCACTGGGTCTTGAGCCTGGGGATCCTGAGGGCCGACAGAGTGATGAGGACCTGGGCTGAGTAGTAAGTAGTCATGGTCACCAGGCGGATATAGGGCAAGGGCTGGGCAAAGGTGTCCCAAGCCAGCATGCCATTAGAGATGGCAATGAGCAGAGCACCCCAGCCAGCACTCCCGCCCCGGGCCAGGCCACGCCACAGCATGGCGGTCAGGATCACCCCGTAGATCCCCACAGGCACTTCCAGGTCCGGCTCGAGGTGCAGCAGCAGGAAGCTGTAGTACAGGACAAAGGCTGGGACTGTGAGCAGCAGCAAGCCCGGCCGCAGGGGAGAGAGGCCGAAGGCACAGAAGTAGAGAAAGTGTGCAGCAGCAAAGGCAGCTATGCCTGGGGGAGAGAGGGGTGGGGTGCCCAGAGAGGTGCAGGCCATTCTCCCCAAGCCCAAGTCCTGCCTCTCCCCACTGCCTTGGCCACCACCAGAGGGAAGGATGGTCCCCAGCCAGCAGCTTCCACCATCTGCTGGATTACAGTGTTGCCTCCTCAGTCTCCCAACTTCCCCCACTCTGGATGTTCCTTTGGTCCTAGCAGCAGTGGGACACCCTGTGCCATGTGCTTGCTCTGCAAGAGTCCACCAACTGCCTGTCATGCTCTGGGAGCCCCACACCCTCAGCCTGCCAACAACTCTGCTCCAGTCACCTGGGCCCATATGCACAAAGGCACTCACAGGCCACTACCCCAGGGCCTTTGCACTAGCCTTGCCCCAACATGTGCACCTGGCACCTTCTAGATTTTTCCTGACCACTTTAGCAAGGTCTTCCTTGACCACCTTACTCAACACTGCAACAGCCTCCTCACTTCCCTCCACGCCATTCCCAGCTTTCCAACCCTAATTTCCTGACCCCACCACTCACTGGACCTCAGCTGCCAGTCACTGCTGCATCCTGGGGCCCTTTAAAAAAAATACTGGGGATTGAACCCAGAGGCATTCTACCTCCAAGCCACACTCCCAGCCCTTTTTTAATTTTCTATTTTGAAACAGGGTCTTGCTAAGTTGCTGAGGGTCTAGCTAAGTTGCTGGGGCTGGCCTCGAACCTGCTATCCTTATGTCTCAGCTTCCCAACTACTGGGATTACAGGCATGCAACACCATACCTGGGGCCTTTGAACATGGCCTTGTTTGGGGCATGTGCTCTGAGGAGCCTCCCTGCACCCCAGGCTCCTCTGTGAAGGCCCTAGATATGCTGTCAGGAGGTCCCTGCTCACCATAGACAAAGGCCTCTGGCCAGATGAGGCAGGCATCCCCCACAGCCGAGCATAGGAGGGCTCCCTGGAGGAGCCAGGTGTAGCCCCCACCAGAGGACACGGCCCACAGGAACATCACCAGGCAGAACACGGGCAGGCTCTTGACCAGGGCGCTAACCCAGGATGGTTGGTCCTCAGGGATCCAGAGAAGGAAGTAGATGGAGCAGGTGAGGATGAAGGGGCCCAGCCATCTGCGAACCTGCCGGTCCTTCAGAGAGGACAAGCCACTGAGCACACACACTGCACTTAACCCAGACTGTGGGGGTCAGGCCTGTTTTCCCAGCTTCTTGCCCACCCCACCGCCACCTAGTGCCACAGGCAGTCCCACCTGGGCCTCTCGTCCCACTCCCCAGTCTGCAAGGACCAGAACCCCAGCCTCCTGGGAGGGCAAGAGGCACAGAGCAACTCCCCAAGAATGGGGGTCCCAAGGGCCCAGCCCCATCCCACACCACTGCAGGCTCTCACTTGGACTAGAAGAGTCTTCAGGAACAATCCATTTTTCCCAGGGTCCATGTTGGCCTGTGGCACCCCAGAATGACCTCTATCTGGGAACTGGTAGATTCAGGGGATGGAGGAGAGATCTTGTGGTTACACATTAACCTGGAGCGTCCTGTGGACTCTGGGACTGATAACAGGGACCAGGGAGATGCTGCCCCCACCCCGAGGGTAGCATCCACTGATAAGGTGGCTCGAGGGACCCAGGGGTCCCTCCACCCCCAGAGTCCCTGCCCAGCACACGAGAACCTGGTCTTATCTGCCTGCCTGCAGGGCCCCTCCCATTGTCCTGTACCTAGCCAATGAGAAGGGACAGTGCAGGATTCCAATGGAGTGGGAGGCGGCCCCGAGGACCAATCAGAAGGGACAGTGCAAGATTCCAATGGATTAGGAGGTGGGTCCCCAGGACTACTCCTGGAGGGAGGGGTACTCTTTCCTCTACTCCCTGCCTGGGGCACAGCGGTCCCACCACAAACACTGGTTGAACAAGAATCAGTGAGGATGCTGTCTTTGTGCCTGGTCCACATGCTCCTATGTCATTAAAAGGTTGCCCAGGACAATTCTTCCCTACTGTGTGCAGAGCTCTTACACTTCAGCCTTCCTGTTTGGCGCAGGCCTGTGGGGCTCAGTCATGGGGGGGGTTGCGTTTTGCTGGATGCCCACACCCACCCAACAAGGCAGCTCTCTGCTTCCCACCAGGGAATGTGTGCAGGGATTCCAGCCTGGAGCTCCCTCTCCACACCTGTCGGCAGGAGTATGGAACCTCTAAGGCCCATAGGGCTCCAACTTCCCCATTAGTCCTCAGCTGTGGAGGGAAGGTAGATCTGGCTGAGAGCCCCGCTCAGTCCCCAGTCCACGCTCAGCCTGCATGAGCAGGACAGGGATATGTGCGGATATGGAATGGGTGGATTGGTGTGGATCAGGGAGGGATACAAGGGGATGAGGGCAATGGCTCAATAGGACCAGGTCCCTTCCTCCTAGAAGTCCCTGTCTGAATGTAATTCACCCCCATACATGAGGGCAAGTCCCACAAGGCTCATGGCCTCAGAGGCAGAACTGCTCTCCCCAGGCCCTGTGCTGCAGACTCACCCCACCCTGAGTCCCAGAACACAACATCTGACCAGCAGGAATCGTAAACTGTCTTCCTTTATTTATATTTGCAATATGAAATAGAAGCTCCGCATGAACACACGCACACTCACGCCAGCCTGGGGGAAGGAGCTGGGACAAGGCCACATGGCAGCAGGACTGGAACCCCAGGCCCTTGGGCACAGGGGGGTCCAGCCAACCCGAATCAGGGCCCCTGGGGATGTTGCCAGGGAGGCCCTGCTCCCCAGGACCTGGGTGAAAGTGCAGGGCCTGGATGAAGGCACGGTGCCATCTGGGCCCCTAACTCCTTCCCAGCTTTCCCCCAAGGTGGACCTGAGCTGAAAGGCCGGATGTAGGTGTCAGACTAGAGCACTGGATGGGCACAAAGGCAGTGGCCTCAGGACCCCAGCACCAGCCCTTGACAGGACAGGCGGGGAGGTTGTGCTTCTGAACCACTGGCCAATGTGGCATCCTGGCTTCCTTTCTCTCCTCCCTCACTCTATATATAATATATAATATATGTCTCTCTCTCTCTCTCTTTTTCTTTCTTTCTATGTGACTATCTTTATTCTAGGAGACAAAGCTCCGTAATTTCTTTTCTCAGTGCAAATGGGGGTGGGTGGGGACCTGTCTCCCTGGCACCAGCCTCCTTGGGAGTCCAGAGAATGTGGGGTAGGGGGGACAGGGTGATAGGAGCAGGGGGACATCATGGGACCCACCCTGCCCATGGGATCCATGGGGAGGACGGATCATCTGGCCACCACTACCACCAGGCAGCTACCTAGGAACAGAGGGAAACATCTCGTAAGGAACCAGCAGCCCTGTCTTGCCCACCCACCCCAGGCTGTGACCACACTCACTGGGAGCTGGGGGAGATGGGCCCTCCAGGGGCAGAGCCGTTGGGCATCAGAGGCTCAAGGGCCTGGGCACTGTCAGAGGAGAAAGGGGACCCGGTGGTCACTTCTTATCCCACCAGTCCCACCCCACCCCACCTCCCAGGGAGGTCGTCTCACTACTCACCACTGGTTTTGGGAAAGCCCCGAGGGGTCTGGGCTATTTTCTCCCTTTATGGTCTGGGGGGGCTGGGCCTCGAAGGCTGGGACAGAGGTAGAGGGGTCTCTGGTTGCACTGCAGGCAAGACCAGTGTGGCCGTTAGTGGGCCACCTCACCTGTCACCTGCAGATGCTCTCACATCCTAGCAGGCCTGAGGCTGCCTGTCACTACCAGGAGTCTTAGAGGTGAGGGTAGGTGGACACCACAGATGCCCCTGTGAGCATGCAGATAGCAGGGCATGGGGGCCACATTGCCCAGAGGCAGGGCAGTGAGCAACACCCCTTCACACCTCACATCCAACCACCCCAGGACACTCCACAAGGGTGTGCTCCTTCCAATCCCTCACCTGCTCCCAGAAGCCCTTCTCTACCCTGGGGCTTCAAAGGCCCCAGCCCCGAGCATGTATTTACTAAACCAAGAAACAGCCCCAGAGAACAGGGGCACAAGGTGAGGCCCAGCACCAGGAGTGGCTCAGGGAAACGACCCACCTTAGCAGGGAGAAAAAGCTTTCCCATCCCAAGTGTCCACATGGGACCCCACCAGTCACCTGTCCAAGGAGCTGGGGGCGGAGCGCATCCCGTGCAAGGTGGCCTGGAGGTCCTTGACGCTAACCAAGGCCTGGCAGGGGGCTGTGGAAGGAGGCGAGAGGCCTGTCTTAGCTGCCACCTCCCAGCAAGCTCCAACCTGGCCAGGTAACCCCAGCTGTGCGACCCTGAGGCAGCACCCAGGGCCCTGGGTGGGCAGAACACAGGGAGGCTCACCGGAGGTCTCCGCTACTTTGCTGCCATCTGTGGCTTCCTGAGGTGCTGAGGGGGGATTGGAGTCCTGAGACCTGGGAGGTTAGAGAAGAGCCTGAGGTCATGGCTGGGGTCAGTGCCTGAGCCTAAGAGCACTGTGACCTAGGAATGCCTCCTGGCCTGGTTGCCAGAGTCATGCCCACCTGCCCCACCTGTTCCCACCTGAGCTGCAGGGCATCAAGGGCTGGAGGGCTGGTCAGGCTCTGGGCGGGGGACACATCCAGGGACCCCACAGAGGCTGGGGGCCCAGAGAGCAGCTCCTCATCCCCAGAGACTTGGGTGTCCATAGGCACTGAGTCAAAGGTGGCTGTCCAGCTTGGGCCTGGAGCAAAAGTGGGTAAGTGCAGAGAGAGGGTAAGCTCATGTCAGGCAGACACCCCGTGTGCACATAACCACAAGCCACCCAATACTTACCAGGTGGTTGGGGGCCAGGTCTGGAGCAGGAGGGTGGAACGACTCCTCGGGCTGTCTGGCCCTCACCCTCCTCATCTTCCTCCTCGTCCTCCTCTTCCTCGTCCTCGCTGTCTGTGCTGCCTCCACTCCTGCCCCAGACATCACCTCATTAGGTGGCTGTGCAGGGACAGCCCACTGAGCTGTTTCTCCCACTGCAACTCTGGGCCACAAGGCAGACAGATGATGACAAAAAGGGACGGGTAGAGGAGAATTTGGGGAAGTCCAAGGAGCCCAGGGGTATGAAGACACCAGGAGAGGCCAGTGGGCAAGGGAGTCCTGGGTCACAGGGCAAGAACCTACGTGTACTGATCATGACAGCTAAGACAGTCATCCCCATCATGTACTCCATGGCAGGATGGACCCTCAAAAAACACACTGAGACTCAGCCACAGCCACAAAGGCAGACAGACAAGCTGAGTCACCTCTGGCTGCCCAGCGCCACCTACCCCAAACAGGCTTTCCTACCCACTGAATAGAAGGGCTTACTTTATTCTCTTTCCCTACTAAGAAACTCCAGAAGCTGGGTGTGGTGGTGCACGCTTGTAATCCCAGTACTTGGGAGGCTGAGACAGGAGGATCACAGGTTCAAAGCCAGCCTCAGCAACTTAGTGAGGCTCTCTGCAACTTAGCAAGACCCTGTTTCCAAATAAAAAAAAAGTCTGGGGTGTAGCCCAGAGGCAGAAGGCCTCTGAATTACACCCCCAGTACCAAAAAAAAAAAAAAAAAAAAAAATCAGGAACAAGACATGGATGACTGTTCTCATCACTTCTGTCCAACAGTGTGCTGCAGGTTCTCGCCAGAGCAGTTAGACAAGAAAGGGATAAATATAAAGGCATCTGTATTGGAAAGAAGAAATAAAACCACCTCTATCGACAGATGACATGATCTTCTATACTGAAAATACTAAGGAATCCACTAAAACTATTAGAACTAATAAGAATTCAGCAAGGTTGCTGGAGACAAGATCAATATACAAAACTTCATTGTATTTCCATATACTTATGACAATCACAAAATGGTTTCAAGAAAACTCCATTTACAATAGCATCAGAGAAAAAAATGCAAACCTTCATACTCTAATAACTATAAAACATTGTTGAAAGAAATTAAAGACCCAGATAAACAGAATGATATCTCATGTTTCTGAATCTGAAGATAAGATGCTATTAAAATGGCAATGCTAGCCAGAAGTGGTGGTGTACTCCTGTAATCCCAGTATTTGGGAGGCTGAGACAGGAGGATTGCAGGTTTGAGCAACTTAGCGAGACTCTCAGCAACTTAGACTGTTTCAAAAATAAAAAGCACTGGGGTGTACATCGGAGGTACAATGCCTCTGGGTTCATGCCCCAGTATCAAAAAAATAAAAATAAAAATGACAATACTATCCTATCCGACTGTCCTACAGAGTCAAGAACCTCAGCTGGCTTCTTTGTTGAAAATGACAAGCTGACCCTAAAATTCAGGGATCATTGTCAAAACAATCTTGAAAAAGAAGAATTAGGTTAGAAGACTCTTATTTTCCAATTTCAAAACCTCCTACAGCCGGATGTGGTGGCACACACCTGTAATCCCAGTACTTGGGAGGCTGAGATAGGAGGATCGTAGGTTCGAGACCAGCCTCAGCAACTTAGACTCTCAGCAACCTAGTAAGGACCTGTTTCAAAACAAAAAATTATGGGCTGGGCATTGTGGTGCATGCTTGTAATCCCACTACTTGGGAGGCTGAGACAGGAGGACAGCAGGTTCAAAGCCAGCCTCAGCAACTCAATGAGGCTCTCAGCAACTTAAGAGAGACCCTGTTTCCAAATAAAAAATAAAATAGGTCTGGGGGTGTGTGGCCTGGAGGTAGAAGGCCCCTGGGTTCCATCCCCTGTACTACAATAAATAAATAAATAAATAAATAAATAAGGGCTGGGGGTATAGCTCAGAGGCAGAATGTTCCTGGGTTCAATCCCCAATACCACAAAAGAAAAAGTCAAACAAAAACCTTCCTACAAAGCTAGAGCAATCAAGCCAGGCGTGGTGGTACACACCTGTAATCCCAGTACTTGGGTGGCTGAGACAGGAGGATTGCAGGTTTGAGGACAGCCTGAGCAAGTAGTGAGACTCTCATCAACCTAGTAAGACCCTGTTTCCAAATAAATAAAACTGGAGCCAGGTGTGGTGGCGCACGCTTGTAATCCCAGTACTTAGGAGGCTGAGACAAGAAGATCGCAGGTTCGCAGCCAGCCTCAGTAACTTAGTGAGGTCCTCTGCAACTTAGTGAGACCCTATTTCAAAATGAAAGAATAAAATCGGCCCGGGGGTGTAGCTCGGAGGTAGAATGCCCCTGGGTTCCATCCCCAGTACCAAAAAAAAAAAAAAGAAAGAAAGCCGGGCATGTTGGCAAACACTTGTACTCCCAGTACTTGGGAGGCTGAGACAGGAGGATCGCAGGTTTGCGGCCAGCCCCAGCTACTTAGTGAGGCCCTCCGCAACTTAGTGAGACCCTGTTTCAAAATAAACAATAAAATAGGGCTGGGGGTGTAGCTCAGAGGCTCAGAGGTATAGAATGCCCCTGGGTCCAATCCCCAGTACCACAAAAAAAAAAAAAAAGAAAATTGGGCTGGGGGTGTAGCTCGAAGGTAGAATGCCTCTGGGTTCAATCCCTAGTACCACAAAAAACAAACAAAAAGCTGGAGCAATCAAGACAGTGTGATTGATACTGGCATCAATACACACATATAGACCAATAGAACAAAACAGAAATGGCAGAAATAAGGTACAGTCAAATGATGCTTTACAACTAGCTCAAAATGGATCAAAAACCTCAAAATACAACAGCCAGCACTATAACTCTTAAAAAGAAAACACTTGAGTAAATCATGATGCTGGATATAACAACACCCGAGAGGCTGTTTGCAACCTCAAGATGGCAAACAATAGAACAGGTCCAAAGGTCCAGCCATTGCAGAACCAGCAAACCAACCGAGCCTAGTCACACAGTAGCACACCTACCACATAGCAACATGAGCAAAGCCCAAACATACCAACCAGAGTCAGGTGCCATGAGTGGAGTGTTGGGTAAAAGAAGTCAGACCCAAAAGGAGATACAGGGTGAGCATCCCCTATCTGGAAAATCTAAAACCAAAAATCTTTCAAAATTCACTAGTCCCAAGCATTTCAGATAAGAGATACTCAACCTGTACTATATGATATAAAGTTGAAAAAGGCAAAATTGATCCGTGGGGCAGGATGTCAGTGGCCAGCAGAGGGCACAATGGAAACTGGGATGGTCCTGCTCCTCCAGCTGAATGCTAATAAAGGGGTGTCCATTTGTCTGTACTTTAGGGATTTGTACACTTGTTACGTGTCATTTAGAAAGTTAACCCACCCACAAAAAAAGAAAGTTAACTCAAAAAACACTCTAATCTCCAAATCAAGACACTGTGCAAAAGGCCGGGTGTGGTGGCGCACACTTGTAATCCCAGTACTTTGGGAGGCGGAGACCGGAGGATCCGGGTTCGCGGCCAGCCTCAGCTCGCTCTCTCTCTCTCTCTCTCTCTCTCTCTCTCTCTCTACTTAGGCCCTCCGCAACTTTGTGAGACCCGGTTTCAAAATAAAGTATAAAAAATAGGGCCGGGGGTGTAGTGCGGAGGTAGAACGCCCCTGGGTTCAATCCCCGGTACCGCAAAAAAAAAAAAAAAGACACTGCAAAAACTTGGGAGTTGCTGGCCATGAGAGTAAATATACACAGCCTACATCCATCTGATTAGTTATTAGAGTATCAATCGGGGGAAAAACACACAATATTCACACAAAGCTGATCCCAACCTAATTTAAGAAAGGTGTCATCATCTTTCAGTTTCCTGGAATTAGGGGAAAGGGAAGCTGCTTAAGACCATCTTATCCACTCTTCATGGGAAAACATGGGAGGGCACTTGGGGGAACAAATTCAAGTGATGGAGAGGACCCATCTACTTTCCCAGGCTGTCTTTTTTTTTGGTACTGGGGATTAAACCCAGGGGCATTCTACCTCCAAGCTATACCCCCAGTCCTACTTTTTATTCTTTATTTGGAAACGGGGTCTCACTAAGTAGCTGAGGCTGGCTGCGAACCTACGACCCTCCTGTCTCAGCCTCCCAAGTATTGGGATTACAAGTGTGCATCACCACGCCCGGATCCTAGGCTGTCTTTTTCCTTCTGTAGTTTTGACTCATTTGAACTGAAAGTACCCCAACTAATACGCATACGAATACACCATCCTGATTTTTCTCACTTGCTTCAGCCTTGATCTGGCATGCTTGGATACCCCTAGGTCCTACCAGGCAATGGGAGATTAAGAGAGGGGAAGCTGGAGGGGAACTCACCGGATGCCAGGGGGCTGGCCCAAGCGAACTGCCCTCACCAGCTGACTGCCCTGCCAGGCACCATACTCTCCATCTGACTCCCCTGAGCCCTGGCCCTCATCTTCCTCCTCCTCCTCATCATCGAACTGCTGGATGCGATCCTTGTAGCATATCTCGAGCAGGTTGGCATTGGGCTACAGGTGCAGAATGGGAAGATGGGTTGCCATGCCCACAGTCCCCTCATGCCCTGCACCCACCACAACCCAAGATGGGCAGCACTCACGTTCTCATCGTCAGCATTGAGGGAGAAGGTGATATTGGCTGTCTTGTCAAAAGGGGCACTAGGAGAGAAGATGGAGAGGAGCAGCTTATGATGAAATCACATCCACATTTCCTCCACTCACTCAACACACAGCTATCTGCAGCCCATCATGGTATCCCTGTGCTGTGCTGCACAAAGACCAAGCGGTGGCTATGGTAGCAACCCACACTAACCAGCTATGTCCCAGGACCTCAGTCTCCCTGGCTGTAAATGGGCTCAGAAGCCCAGCTTAAAGGGCAGCTATGGATATTATTGTGAAATGGGATGACAACCGAGAGGCAGCCAGGGCACCCACAGCGATGATGTGGATGCAGACGCCATGCTGCCTGATGCCAGCCTTTCTCCATCTGCTCCCCCATGATCTGACTGCAGGGAGCCTCACTGGTAGCAGTGTTCTTCTACTTTCCTCAGTGTCATTGTGGACTTATTCTTTTTAAGTCTTCTCTCACTGAGGTATCTCACCCTCTACTGTTCACTGTGCTCCAGGAGTGGTGACCTAGTCTTTGTACCCAGCATGGGAAATGCTTGTGCCTCACCCTCATGGCCTTCAGCATGGAGAGGGGAGACTGTGGAGCTGGGACTCAGTCTAATAGGAGGTAAACAAATCACGCCCAGGAGGAGCAGTGGCTGCAGGTTGGGCTATGATGGGCAAAGAGGTGAGCACAGGAGATAGACACATGTGGGCACATGTGCTGTCAGGAGGGAGGACAGTGCCTAATCTCACAACGATGCACACACAGGCATAGCTCATGAAGCCATGGTAACACTTACTTAACACTTTCCTCCTGCTCCCCAAACTCCTCATCATTAAAGCCAAAGTGGTCAATGAAGGCAGAGGTCATGCGTTGCATCTGGAAGTCCATGAAGGCCTGCAGGGTGTATGGAGGTTAGCGCTGGAGGGGAGCTGAGCAATAAAAGTCCCCACACTACCCCACCCTGCAGCCCAACACAGCCCCAGACCCACCTGCTGCAGCACAGCCTCCTCAGGGAAGTTGAACTCCTTGAGTCGGTCATCCTCATCATCACTGGAGGAGTGCAGGTGGTGGGTGTTCACCTGGGGATGGGGTGGGGGTTGGGGGGTCAGGGCATGCTATAGCTCCCAAAGGTGGGACAGCTACAGGAAAGAGGACTAGACCAATAGGGAGAGAAGCACAGCAACCCCTGCCAGGGACACTGGGTCTCACCAGATCCACAGTGTTCCTCTTGTTGGTTTCCGCCAGAGGTCCCGACACAAATGCCTCCCACCGCTCCTGCTGCTCGCCTGGCATCTCTGCACACATGGGGAGGGGGAAGAGTGTGAGGCGTCCACTCAGCCTCCAGCACACTCCCACCCCATCCACTGTCCCTGGCCAGCCCCAAGCCTCACCCTTCAGCAGCTGCCCCAGCTGCTCGGCATTAGGCCCCTGCTCTGCATTCTGCACCAGGGTGTTGGCCACCCGTGTCAGGTGACCCATGTAACCTTTCCTTGGACCACCACTAGACCTAGGCGAGAGCAGAGGACACAGCTGGATGGGAGGCTAGACACCAGGGCTGCCCAAGCCCCTGGCCCATGTTCCCCTGCCCCATCCACTCTGCCCAGAGGCAGCAGACACTCACTGGACACGGTCATTCTCCTCCCAGGATGCCAGGATCCGCTCCACCAGGCGGCAGTGCTGCAGCAGCTGTTGGGGAGCAGGGCAGTGTTGGCCTGGGAGGACCGCACACTGAGGAAGCTCAGCAATCGGGATGAGGGGATCCTTACTCAGCATGCGTGCTTCACCAGGCCCCAGGCTTGTGCACAGACAAGGTCAGGACAGAGACTGGGCTCTGGCCGAGTCCCAGCCTCCTTAGCTCACCATCTTTCTGGCTTTCTACAAGTATATGTTGCACATGCATGCATATGTGTACAGATGTGCACAAGGCCTCAGCCCCTCACCTGCTCACAGGCCTGACACTGGCATTCTCACCCCCACTGCCAGCTGTACTCACAGCATTCATGCCTCTCTGCATGCCACCGTTACTTCCCAGCTGTATCTCCCATACCCAGCTGGACGATGCCCAGTAAACAGGTGGAAGAAGGGGCAAGGTTCCCAGAGAGAAGGAAGCAAGGAACTCAGCTCACATGTTTCACGGCAGGATTCGGGACAGGTGTCTCAGAGCTGCTGTCAGGAGGGGCCCCCGAGCTCAGCATGGCGCTCACACACACCTCCACTTGAGCATGCAGGAAGTTGTTGAAGACATAGTGGAAGAAGAGGTCCTGGGGGTTGGGGGACCACAGGCTGGCACCAGAGATATCCAGCCCCGGCCCCTATTTCCCTGGCCCCCCACTCCCCTAGCCCCTGTACCAGCATGGTGTTGGGCACATCCAGAACCAGGAGCTCCTCCGTCAGGGCAGCATCATTGGCACTAAGGGCACTGGCCAGGAGCTTAACCACATGTAACCGTGTGTTACCCAGCGGTGGGGCCAGGGTGCCCCATGTCATTTGCAGTGGCTCTAGCTGTAGGTACAAGGGAGGCTCAGTTCCTGAGGGCCACTTTCCCTGCCACCCCATCTCTCCTCAAGACCACATTGACCCCTGTGTCCCACACCTGGGGAGGCTCGAGGAGGAGCTGGTGGAAGCGGCCGAGTTGTGGGCGCAGGGCATGCAGGGCACCCATGCTGGATACTGTGTTATCCAGGGCCCCCTGGGCCAGGAGCTCCAGTTGCCCATCCACACTGCTGAAGAAGTTGTTCATGGTCACGGAGTCAGACCTTCAGTGGGGTAGAACCAAGGGCAGAGTAAGTCAGATGGTCCTGTGCACAGTGCACAGGAGTGTGCTCAAGGAACACAGCTGGAAAAGGAGCCATCAGCTGTGCCCCGGGGGCTGCTGATCTGCAGCCCTTCAGACAGGGCAGGGCAGGGCAGGGAAGAGGGCCGGTCCAGATGGGGAAAAAGCCCAACCCAGCCAGTGTTGACAGTCCACCAGGCACAGGTGAGGAGATGTGGGGTGAGGTATAGAGCACAACAGGTGGAATGGGAGCTGCAAGGTGGCCTGAGGGCTGGGCCCTGGAATCAAAGAGTCATCAAAGGCATCACACCTCCACCCACCAGCTTCAAGCAGTGGGCTCAGTCCCAGTTCCACACTCCTCAATGGAACAAGAAGAGTCTTCTCTCAGCACCTTACTGACAGGCACTGGGAACTTAACAAGCCACTAAGTATCAAGGCAGTGAGTGCAGGGGGTTGCATGGTGGACACCAAGACCTTTCTCTGAGGCTCTGAGGAATTGCAGAGTCATGCAGGCAGGGGCAGTGTGCCATCTCTGGCCAGCACCTCTCACCTTGGCCTCCTGGGCTCCAGCAAGGTCAGCAGCACCTGGATCCCACTGACAATGACAGACTGGCTCTGTTCCCCCTCAAACATGTTGCTCAGAAGCTGCTCAATGGTCTCTTGCCTGGTGAGTGGGAGTGAGTCAGAGTGAAGGCCAGCCAGAAATCCCCCAAGATGGCTCCCCTCCCTGGGCCTTGACACCCATCCTGCAAACCTACTTCTCCAGGGTGGCCAACAGCTGGTCAGGTTCTGGGCCGTCCTGGCCTTGAATCATCAGGTCCCGGCTCAAGCGGATGATGTCACACAGGGACTGAGATGCATTGGAATGTTGCTGGGAAAAGGGAGACAAATAAGGACCCCGCACACACAAGCTGACAATCTGGCTCCTAGCCCCTTAAGGACAAAGAAGGGTGATCACACAGACACAGGGGCATTTGCTATGAGGGACGAAGCAAAGTAGCACCAAATGTTTCCAGAAAGAAGATGTCCATATACACACACATGCACAGGTATCACAGGTAGCACCACCCACAATCACCAGACATCCACCAGCTGGTGAACGGAAAGCAAAGCATGATCTATCCAAGCCATGGAGTAGTACTCAGCCACGAGAGGGAATGAGACGCTGACCCATGCTGCAATGGGGATTTTTTTTTTCAGTGCTAGGGATGGAATCCAAGGCCTTGTGCAAGAGCTCTACCACTGAGTCAAACTTCCAACCCCAGGATGAACCTTGAAAACACTGTGCCAAGGGAAAGAAGCCAGACACAGAATATCATGTGATATATGACTCCATCTATACAAAAATGTGCAAAACAGGCAAATCCAGAGACAGAATGGGTCTGGTGCCATGGGCAGAGGGGCAGAATTTGGGAGGGAATGCTAATGGTCACAGTGTTTCCCTTTTTTTTTTTAGGGTTTCTTTTTTGGAGTATGAAAATACTCTAAATTTGATGTGACAGTTAAATAATACTGTGAATATACTAAAAGCCACTGAATTATGATCTTAAGTGGGTACACTATGTCATTTATATCTCAATAAAGCTGTTTAAAAAGGGGGAAAAAAAGAAACACAAGTAGAGCACTGAGTCTAACTAGCAGGCAGCAGCCATGGCTCAGCCTCACATCACGTCCCTCAAGGGCCCCAGCCACAACTTGGGGCCCCTTAGGCACCTGCACACAGCCCACAGCCTGTGCAGGAGGTGGACACGCTGGTGCTCCGTGCTCCTTTCTCACCACTCATCTCCTAAGGGGGCATGCAGGGTGTGGGGTGTGGACCTGAAGAAGAGGCTGGAGGACGCCACAGCACTCACATTGTCATCCTTCGATGGGTGGATCTGCTCAATCAGTCTCTGGACAATCTTCTCCTCATTGAGCCACTGAGGGCAAAAGGGCAAGGGATGCATTAGGTTTCTGACCTCCTGCCTGCCCCCACCCCCAGTGGGGCCCTCCTCACATTGAAGACATCTTGACGCAGCTGGGGCCGTTCCACGCAGGTAAGCAGGCGCAAGAGAAGGTCCATAATGGCTGAGGTGCCGATGTGCCGCAGCAGCAGGTCTACAAAGTCATCCTTCTTGCGCAGGAAGGACACAAGCTGGGGGCACAGGGCTAGGTCACAACACAGGGTCTGGGATCACATCCTCCCACCCCCAAGTGCAGAGGGCAAGCAGGCACCTGGTCCGTCTTGCGGTTGATGAGGATGCCCATGACCTTGCTGAAGAAGCTGGCAAGCAGCGGGTTGAGTTTGCCACTGCTCTGCAGGAAGCCATAGAGCCGGTTCAGGAGGGATTCGTCTGCACCCAGGGCATCATTGATTTGGGGCACGTCTGAGGTCAGGATCTCACAGGCCACACTGGGGTACCTGGGAGGTGAGCATGGGATGGATGAGGGCTCAGAGTGGGGGTGAGAGGCTCTACCATCACCCCTTCACCCAGTCATGGGCTCATGGGGCCATGTATCCAAGAAGGGAAAGCAAAGGGGAAACAAAGGTCCTCCTCACCTCCCATATCCTCCCCAGGCCTCTCTGAGAACCCGTCAGGGCTCCCTATCACCCCGCAGCAATGACTGACTTGAGTCGGGTCCTGAAGCTCCTGTATTTCCTGACATTAACCCACCTACCATTAACTCCTGTCCCTCCTGATGACTTCACACCTAGCCCCATGCACTGCCCCAGCTCAGGCTGACTCTCTCCTGGATTACCATCTGAGCTCCTCTCTCACCCCCCCACTCCTACCCCCAAGGAACCTTTTTTATTTTTTTGGCAGAACTGGGGATGGAAGCCAGGGGCATTCTACCTCCTAGCCCTATTTTTTTTATTCTTTATTTTGAAACAGGGTCTCATTAAGTTGCAGAGGACCTCACTAAGTAGCTGAGGCTAGCAGCAAACCTGGATCCTCTGGTCTCAGCCTCCAAAGTACTGGGATTATAAGCATGCGCCAGCACGCCCAGCTCCCAAGGGACCTTTCTAAACCTCTTTCATCTCCTTGCCTCCCTTCCTCAGACATGGGCAAGGTGCCCGACAGCCCCAGGACAAGAGTCACTCTGCCCAGGGTGCCACCCAAGGCCCTTTGGGACCACAGCCTGCTCTGAGTCTAACCCATAAACTATGAAGGACCTCAGAAGTGCCCCCCCACACACACACTACCTGGAAAGCAATCTCCTTGGGACAGGGACCTCAGGGACCAGAAGGGCACAGGTGTGAAGATGGAGGCTGCCTCAGTATCCACCTGCCCTGCTGTGAGAACCCAGTTCACAGCCCACTGGATGCAGGAGTGAGGGCAGACAGAGGCCCTGAGCACAGTCAGAGCAAAGGAGGAAGTGAAGACACCAAGTGAGGTGGGTTGGCATGTGAAACATAGATGGACATGAGGGAGCACAAGGGATACTTGTGCCAGCAGTGCTGCCAGCTGCCTCAGGGGACCCACCAGGCCCTGAGCTCTACAGTTGGCACTGCATTGCCGATCCCTACTACAATAGGCAAACTGAGAAGCAGCTCTAGTCCCCATCTGTCTGGTTCAAGGTGTTCAGGACAGAAAATGTAGAGCAAGGCAGAGGGTGGCACCAGTGAACTGGCAGAACAGACAGGAAGGGTGCAGATGCTGAGGCCAGTGGGAGGATCATGTGCAAGGGCCCAGGAAGGGCAGTGAGATGAGGCACACAGCCTGCATCCCTGACAGGACCTGCTGCCCAGTCCTGCCTCCCCTGTGGTCAGCTCCCTCCTCCCCACACAGGGAGGGGAGACAAGGGGTGCCTCCTCCACCAGCAGAGCTCTGCATGCCACACACCATGCTGGCCCCCAGGACATGTGAGTGGACAAATATAGCTGCTGCCCTCTCGAGCTCAGTCCTAAAGCGAAAGTAACAGAATCACAGGTGGAAAAAACTCTAGTCTGGAACTGGAATTTGTGTTAAACCACACCAAGAGGTTAGGTGTCCCCAGTGAGCACTTGGATCAGTGCACCAAGGTCAACCTTGGTAGGACCTTGCTGCTCAATGAAAGTGACAAGGCAATGATCTTTCCCCACGACAACTTGAATGAGTCTCCAGATAACTATGCTGGGAAAAAGCCAGTCCCCAAAGGTTACCTAATAGATGATGTACTTCATAACATTTTTCAAGTGACAAACTGTATAAATTGGGCTAGGGGTGTAGCTTAGTGGTAAAGCACTTGCCTAGAACATGCAAGGCCCTGGGTTTCATCCCCAGCACCACTGCCAAAAAAAAAAAAAAATTTGCATAAATGGAGACAGATTAGTGGTTGCCAAGGGTCAACAAAGGGTGGGAGGGAAGTAGGTATGGTTATAAATGGGCACACGAAGTCCTTGTGGGGACAGAAATGTTCAGGATGTGGTATAGATACATAGGCCTACGAAGGTGATAAACCTACACCTGCACACACACAAGTGAGTACAAGTAAACTGGGAACCTCATGTCAGCAGCTGACAGTGGACTGTATCCTTGTCATAATCCCAGCTATGAAACCTACGATAGCTTGGGGGGGGCAGCAATGTATGCTCAGGATCTATTATTCCTACATCTGTATATGATTCACAACAGTTATCCCAATAAAGATTGCAATTGGAAAAAAACAACAGGACAAAAAAAGTAGGGGGATGATTAGCAAATGAAATGACATTGGCAAAACACCACCCCTTGCCAAGGATGGGGAAGGGTGGGGGCAGGACTCATTCCACCAGGCCCTGCATTTCAGGTATGTCTGGAAAATCCCATCCTATGAAGCTTATAAAGAACACAACTGCGCAGTAGTCTGCAGCAGGGAAGCAGTGTGACCCAGCCCTCCCTGACTCAGTTCCATTTCCCCAACTCCCAACCAGTGACTGAGTGGGGTGGGGCTCACTTATAGCGCAGCCGCTCCTCGCCGCTGGCTGGCGGCTCCTGGGTGACCCAGGCCACCATGGCCTGCAGGTGTGGGGGCTGCAGCAGGAAGTCCAGCAGCTTGCGGTTCACCACCTTGCACTCCTGCAGCACATCCTCCTCATCCAGCAGCTCCGACAGGCTCAGGTCCTCCCGCTCCAGCAACGTGTCCAGGTGCGAGCTTGTGTGCAGGTCAAACTTCCAAAACATGGCGCCCTGTGGGCAAAGACACAACCTGCACATCAGACGCATCTGGGAGCCCCTGTTTGATGAGAGGCGAGCCACAATGGCCAAGCGCCCCCCTCAGGTCCTCCCTTCCCAGGGCTCAGACCCAGTGCCCCCCTCAGGTCAAGCCTGCCCCCCAGCAGCTCAGAATCCCCACCACATATCTCCAGTCTTCCAGCCATCTTCCCTGTGGTCCAGGGGGTCACTTTACACCCAGGGCTAATTGCCCTGGACACCCTTAGCCCCATGACTGGGGAAGTCCTCAATGTAGACCATACAGGGCCTGCAAAAAGAGGCCAGACACTGCACAGAGTGACCTCAGCTCTTCTCCCCACAAGCCTGTGTCCACTGTCCCCACATCTAGGCGGGGACGCCCCAGGGACATGGCTTGAACTTCTGCCTTCAGAGTCATGTCAATCTATTTGCTGAACAAATTCAAATGCCCAACCTCCAGGACATGGCTGCTGCCCAACCCAGCAAATCACCCAACGCTGCCTGTGAGGTGTAGGGTAGTGGCAGGGAGAGAGAGGAAGTCTGTGTGTCTTGAGGCTGTGGCTGTTGCCTGGACACCACACACACAAACAACCATCTTCTCACCATGCCTGGGACAGGGAAGAGGAAAAGCTGGGGGGAGCCTCCCAAAACAGCCACTGACCAGGGCACAAATGAACCTGGGGCAGGGAGAATAAAGTGAGCTACCCACGCCCAGCTCCTCAGCACCTGTGGCACAGGTAACTAACTGGCAATGACAGCAACACACATGGAGCACTAACCAGAGGCCACACAGTACTGCCAAGCCACTAACCTACACTAATGCATTGTTCCTCCCAAGAACCCACAAGGGTCCTGAGGCCCATTACAGCAGACCCAACCTGTGCTCGTGATCAACAATATGCACCATGCATACAATATCCAAATCATAACAGCCCCCAGGGAAGCTGTCACCACCCCACCACACAGGATGGGAGGGACTAAAGCTGGGGTAAGTTGGCAGCTTTCCAGGACTCCACAGACCATCTGGGAGGCATCTGTGGAGCTCGTGCCACAGGCCAGGCACTGACCACAGCTCCTGCTCCTTACCTGCCTCTTCAGAGCCTCACAACCACCCAACACAGATGCCGCCTCCCCAGAGCAGGCTCCAGGCTCCCTGTACTCCTGTGGCTGCTATCTCAGGGGTGTCTCCTTTACAACCCCTGGTGCCCCCAAGAAAGCTCCTGCATTATGTGGCAGCCTAGCACTGGGCTGGACATCCAGAAGACTTTAAAGGGTCTTTAAGGATGGAGGCAGCTGGGTGTGGTGGCACACACCTGTAATCCCAGTACTTGGGAGGCTGAGACAGGAGGATCACAGATTTGAGGACAGCCTCAGCAACTCAGCAAGGCTCTCAGCAACCTAGCAAGACCCTGTTTCAAAACAAAAACATAAAATGTGCTGGGGGTGTAGTTCGGAGGTAGAATGCCCCTGGTTTCAATCCCCAGCACCATCAAAAAAAAAAAAAAAAAAAAAAAAA
>PVJS01036395.1:0-13984 GCA_004027185.1 Glis glis
TGTTTTCATTAATATGCACAACTTAGGGAGTAGTGGGGACACAAAAGGGACTCCAGTGACAACGGAGAACCCTCAGTGGTGCAAGGGAAGGGGTACAAGGGAAGGGGAAGGGTAAGAAAGAAGTGAATCTATGGAATTACTGTCATAAACAATGTGTATATATGAGATTATACCAACATCATTCTCAGTGCTACATGTGGGGGGGAGGCGGGGGGGAGGGACACCAAGAGCTGTGTGCATGTATGTGAACACCAAACTGATACTCATTGTGATGTGAGACTACAATGCACCAATAAAAACATTAAAAATTTTTGGAAAAAAAAACCAAAATAAAGAATAAAAAATAGGGCTGGGGGTGTAGCTCGAAGGTAGAATGCCCCTGGGTTCAATCCCCAGTTCTGAAAAAAAAATGTTTTCTGTGACTTCTGGAAACTAGACCCTTATCAAATATATGACTTGCAAATATATTCTCCCATTCTGTGGGTTGTCTTTTCATTCTATAATAATGTCATTTGATGCATAAAAGTTTTTAATTTTGAAGAAGTCTAATTTATCTAGTTTTTCTTTTTTCTTTTGTGGGACTGGGGATTGAATGCAGGGGCGTTCTACCTCCGCGCTACGCCCCCGGCCCTATTTTTTAATGCTTTATTTTTGAAACCGGGTCTCACGAAGTTGCAGAGGGCCTCACTAGGTAGAGAGAGAGAGAGAGAGAGAGAGAGAGAGAGAGAGAGAGACGGACAGAGACAGAGAGAGATAGACCGATCGATCTATCTATCAATGGATCGTGCGCGCGCATGCGCGCTGAGGCTGGCTGCGAACCCGGATCCTCCGGTCTCCGCCTCCCAAAGTACTGGGATTACAGGCGTGCACCACCACGCCCGGCCCTTTAATTTTTAAATTTGTGTGAGTGTGAGTGAGTGTGTGTGTGTGTGTGTGTGTGAGACTCTGGCTTGAACCCAGGGGTGTTCTGCCTGTGAGCTACACCCCCAGCCTATCTTCTTTTTTTTTTTTTGCGGTACCGGGGATTGCACCCAGGCGCATTCTACCTCCGAGCTACACCCCCAGCCCTATTTTTAGTCTTTATTTTGAAACAGGGTCTCACTAAGTTGCGGAGGGCCTCACTAAGTAGCTGAGGCTGGCCGCGAACCTGGATCCTTCGGGTCTCAGCCTCCCACGTACTGGGATTACAAGCGTGTGCCACCACGCCCGGCTACCCCCAGTCTATCTATCATCTATCTATCTATCTATCTATCTATCTATCTATTTTTGTGGAGCTGAGGATTGAACTCAGAGGCTTCTACCTCTGAGCTATTGCTGAAGCTGATCTTGAACCTGTAAATTCTCCTGTCTCAGCCTCCCAAGTACTGAGATCACAGGCATGGGCCACCACACTCAGCTCAGTACAATAATTTATTTATTTATTTATTTATTTATTTATTTATTTATTTATTTATGGTACTGGGGATTGAACCCAGGGGCATTCTACCTCTGAGCTACACCCCCAGCCCAATTTTTTGCTCTTTATTTTGAAACAGGGTCTCGCTAGGTTGCGGAGGGCCTCACTAAGTAGTTGAGGCTGGCTGTGAACCCAGATCCTCCTGTCTCAGCCTCCCAAGTACTGGGATTACAAGCATGCACCACCACACCTGGCTCTGGGATTGAATTTCTTGCACATGAGCCTTGGGGATCATGTTTAAACCTCAGCATGGATCTACTGCAAAGAGTGTTTGACAGACAAGCCATTCCTCTCTCTGAGCCTTTGTGTCCCTGATAAACCATCGAAGGAGGAAAACCTCAGGATGTACCACGCACATTCTATTGCCAAGTACCAGTTAACAGTGCATGCCTAGGGGAGTCTGGGAGCAGAGAGCCAAGATGTTGAATGACACATTTTCTAATCCTTTCCCTATTTAGGTTTTTTTTTTTTTTACAATGAGTGTATGCATTGATAAGTAGGAAACCCAACAGACTCTGGATTTGAGCCTCGCTGTTTCCCGCAGGCGTGCTCCCAGCCTGGGACGGGAAGCCCAGGGCGAAGGCCATGCTATTGGTTTGACCTGAGCATAGCCAGGCTGTGCTTGGCTCAGAGCCGGCTCGGGCAGGAAGCATTTACTGCCCAGAGTCCCGGCCCTTGCGTCTGGGCTGCTGGGGCAGGGGCTGCCGTGCTCTCTGGGAAGGCTTTGGAGCGGCTCCTGGGATGCGAGCCATTTTACAGTCCCCGGGTATCGTGGAGGTGACTTGCTCAGGCTCTCTTGAATGTTTCTGGGGATGGACCCCCAGCCTGGCCCTGGCTGTCTGCCCCGTCTCACAGAAGGCCGAGGTCCAGGTCCAAGAGCCCCGGGAGTCTGAGATGTCAGCCTCTGATGGAGAGTCACATCCGCTGTTTGGCTGCGGGCACGGGCTCGGCCGCACCTCCTTGAGGGGAAGCTGGCATTGTGTTCTCAATGGCCAGTTGTGGAAAAATCACAAGCCTAGAGCTGAGTAAACAGAGACGGGGCTGCCACCATGGCAACAATGGGGGGAGGTGGCGGAGGGGGGAGGTGGCAGAGGAGGCCGGTGGAGGGAGGCTGGGCCTGGCCCAGGCTCACCTAGAAGCGGGACTCCACCAGCGCTGAGCCAGGGGTCCTAAAGGTGGTCTGAGGCCCAGGAGTTCCCAAAGTCACCCAGTAAGTCAGCCAGGGCCAGAGGCAGGACCCGGGCCTCTCTGCGCTCCCTCTTCTAGCTTCTCTGCTGGATAGGCCAGCCGAGAAACAGCGGACATTTCTTTTCATGTTGAGGAGGCTTTGTCTTCTAGACCTCGACCTTAACTGAGGCCCAGAGCAAGGAGTCCTCCATATCCAGGTGAAACTGCAGGTGCTTCCAAGTTCTGCTTTGTGCTGTGTAGTTCAAGCCCTTTGTAGACTCCAGGAAGATGTTAGCACCTGGAAGACTTGGCCTGCCATGGATGAGCACATGGGAGGTATTAGCTTATGGGATGTATTAGCACATGGAAGGTTTTAACACATGGAAGGTATTAGAGTCAGAAAGATTCACTGGAAGCCGGTTGTGCTTCCGCAGGCCTGTAATTTCAACTATTTGGGAGGCTGAGGCAGGAGGATCACAAGCTCAAAGCCATCCTGGGCAACTTGGTGAGACCCTTTCTTAAACTTAAAAAAAAAAAACTTTTTTTTTTTTTGTACTGGGGGTTGAATCTAGGGGCATTCTACCTCTGAGCTACACCCCCAATCCTTTACCCTTTTTATTTTTTGTTTTTGAAACAGAGTTTCACTAAGTTCCTGAGAGTCTCCATACATTGCTGAGGCTGGCCTCAAACCTGCAATCCTCATGTCTCAGTCTCCCAAGTAGTGGGATTAAAGGTGTGCACCACCACACCTGGCTCAAAAAAATTTTTTAAAGGGCTAGGGATATAGCTCAGTGGTAGAGTGCTTCCCTAGCATGTGTGAGGCCCTGGGTTCGATCCCCAGTACCACACACACACACACACACACACACACACACACACGAAAGATTTCAGTGGATAAAGCTTACAACATACTACTAGTAGCAAGGACAGCTTTATTTAAATGAATGATGACTCACGTTGAGAAGGGAGGTGTAGAGAGGCTGAGGGTTGACTAGTTACACTCCCTTGCATGAGACGTGCAGGCCAGCCTGAGCCACCTGGGGCTTGGGCATGAGCTCAGCTACCCTGGAGAAGTTATCACTTCCTGTTTCTAAGAATGAGGACCAGATAGCATTCCCTCAAGAATCTCCTGGCCATCCAGGAGGGACTGTCTGCTCAGGCCACGGGCCCACCCCAGCCTGTGCTAGGGCCTGCCCACTCCCCGAGGCACTCTGAGGCTGCCAGTACTCCTCCAGTCTGGGGCTGGGCACTCGGTCGCCTCCTTTCCTCCTTCCTGAGGCCGATGCAGCAACTCATATAGAGCTGGGCCTCACTCAGCACCCATAAAAGGCTGTCCCTGAGCTGACACATCCCCAGGGACAGAGCGTGAGTGGGCCAAGCTGAGACCGGAGCTCACCGGCCTTTCAGAAGATCCGGGCCCCGTGCCCAGCAGCAGGGTGGAGGGCACGATGTGTGGCTCCCACCCCCTTTCCCAGCCCCCTTCCTTCCTCCTGCACCTTCTCCTTCTATCCCTCCAGGTCCCCAAGGGTGGATTTGCATAAGCTCTGCCAGGTCAAGGATTTGGACAGGTGAGACGACTGTCAGTGTAGGACACCTGTCCCTGCGCAGGGCCACCACCTGCCAGGTGTGTCCCCAGCAGCACGCCCCAGCCACTGCCTGTCTGAAGCAGGCCCCACTCTCAAAGCCTCTGCCAGCCTGCAGCAGGAAGGGGCTCCCCTCCAGAGGCAGACGGAGCCTCTGTCCACACCACCGGGCAGGACAGGAAGTTTCCTCACAGGGACACCTGCTCTAGGACTTCTCTGGGCTTTATGGTGACCTGGTCTAGTTTATGTGAAGAGGCAGCAAAAAGCATCCTGTGGCTTGATGTGTGGCCCGCGTCCCGCTGGCTGAGGTTGACCGGCTCGCGGTTCCTCATGCTGTGCCCGTGGGCTCGCTGGGCAGGGTCTGTGGGGTCTTACTTGGCCTCGGTGGGGACATGACTGTTCTACCCTGGGGCCGATGTTCAGGGCATCAAAATGTGGATGAACAGAGACCTGGGCCAGGCCTGGGGTCAGAGCGAAAGAACCAGAGCGGATTCAGCCCAGGAGGCCAGAAGGTCGGACACACAGGACCTGGGGCAGGGCCGGGAAAATGGTTCCCACACGTCCCTGGGCAGTGGTTCCTCTGGACTGGGCTGTAGCTCAGTGGTAGAGCACTCGCCTAGCATGTGTGAGGCCTTGGGTTTGATCCCCAGGACCGAAAAAAGTTTTCAAAAATTAAACACCGGAGGCTGAGATAGGAGGATCACGTTCAAGGCTAGGCTCAGCTACTTAATGATGCCCTCCACAACTTAATGAGACCCTGTTGCAAAATAAAGAATAAAAAATAGGGCTCTGGGTGTAGCTCAGAGGTAGAATGCCCCTGGGTTCAACCCCCAACACCAAAAAAAAAAAAAAAAATTAAAAACCAAGCAGGGCATGGTGGCTAATTTTTTTTTTTAATTTTTGTAGTCGGGCATGATGGCGCATGCTTGTAATCCCAGTACTTGGGAGGCTGAGACAGGAGGATCACAGGTTTGTGGCCAGCCTCAGCTACTTAGCGAGGCCCTCTGCAACTTAGTGAGACCCTGTTTCAAAATAAGGAATAAAATAGGGCTGAGGGTGTAGCTCGGAGGTAGAATGCCCCTGGGTTCAATCCCCAGTACCACAAAAATTAATTAATTAATTAATTAAAATGAAAATGAAAAATGAAAAATTAGAGCCGGGCCTGGTGGCACACTCCTGTAATCCCAGTATTTGGGAGGCTGAGACAGGAGGATCACAGGTTCAAGGACAGCCTCAGCAAGTAGTGAGACTCTCATCAACCTAGCAAAAGCCTGTTTCTTTTTCTTTTTCTTTTTCTTTTTTCCTTCCTTCCTTCCTTCCTTCCTTCCTTCCTTCATTCATTCTTCCCTCCCTCCCTCCCTCCCTCCCTCCCTTCCTTCCTTCCTTTCTTTTCTTTTTTTTTGCAGTACTGGGTATTGAACCCAGGGGCATTTTACCTCAAAGCTACACCCCCAGCCCTATTTTTTATTCTTTATTTTGAAACAGGGTCTCGCTAAGTTGCGGAGGGCCTCACTAAATAGCTGAGGCTGGCCACGAACCCGGATCATCTGGTCTCAGCCTCCCAAGTACTGGGATTACAAGCGTGCGCCACCACGCCCAGCGCAAGACCCTGTTTCAAAATAAAAATTTAAAAATATGGGCTGGGGGTGTAGCTTGGAGATAGAATGCCCCCGCGTTCAATGTCTAGTACCAAACAAAACAAAATAAACACTAATATAGAATATTTGCAACCCAGGCAGCTGGACAGAAAGCCATAGGACCTGGGTCTCAAGGTGGCTCCTCTGGATTGTGCCCACTCATTTCTCCTCAGTTCTGATCCTCCGCCTTCCCCACTGACATTTATAGCAAAGGCTGTGGGCTCCCGAGCTCACCGACTTCTCTCCAGGCCCGTGCGAACCGTGGGCGAGGACACCCGTCGTCTGGAGTCACAGGTGGGGCTGCCATAGGGCACAGCCTTAGTTCATACGTGAAGACGGTAATGAATCACTTTGGTTGAAAACGATCTGTGTGAGCTGTTTCTCCTTTTCCTTTCTTTGTTCTCCCTGGGAACCCTCCGGGGGGTCAGCCCCTGTCCACTGGCTCCCCTCCAGGGGCTCCCTGCAGCTGGGGTAAAGGACACCCCTGGCAATCCCGAGTCCAACGCAATGCCAAGCTGTGTTACCCCCGCCACCCCAAGGCTGGAGGACAAGGCGAAAACTGGGAAGGACCAGGTGACTCGAGGCCTTCCAGGAAGGGGTGGAGATGAGATGCCACCGTCTGCCAGCTGGTCCAGCCTCGCTGGCTTTCCTGCTGTGGGCACTGTGAGGTCTGGCTGTGAGGCCAGAGGAGGTTGAGAACAAAAGAACTCCAGCAGTGGCGGGAAAGTGACCCTAACCATCCCCCTGCCCCCAGCCCCATAAATCTACCTGTCCTGACCCCCTGCCAAGACCACCAATAGCAGGAATCCATGACTGCCTTGCTCTCCCTTCCCCCTAATGCCCCATAAAAGGCCCCTAGTCTGTAAGGAAGGGGGCTTTTGCTGACTTTCGTGGGCTCTCTCCCCGGTCAGCCCCCCTCCCAGGCATCACTCCATTAAAAAGTCTGTTCCGGGCGTGGTGGCGCACGCTTGTAATCCCAGTACTTTGGGAGACGGAGACCGGAGGATCTGGGTTCGCGGCCAGCCTCAGCTCTTTCGCTCTCTCTCACTCTCTCTCTCCTTAGTGAGGCCCTCCGCAACTTCGGAGACCCGGTTTCAAAATAAAGTATACAAAATAGGGCCGGGGTGTAGAGCGGAGGTAGAATGCCCCTGGGTTCAATCCCCGGTACCGCAAAAAAAAAAAAAAAAAGTCTGTTCCGGTCTGTGAAGCTGTTTTATTTCCTTCCTTTATCCCTACGTTTATTTAACACCTGCCAGGGGGTGGGGGTGTCTCCAGGGGCTCCTACCCCCGAGGCCATCTCTACACCCCAGGGTCTTGGCAGATGCTTGGGGACAGCAGATTCATGGCTCCGTCACACAGCCCACTGAGTGGTAAGGGAAGTGCAGTTACCCACAGCCTTTGTATTGCTCCTCCATCTCTGTCTCCCTGTCTACCTCGAAATGAATGTGGACTATGCCGTGACTCCTCTGCGAGGTCACAGCTGGCATTAGTTGGGCATATACTACGTGCCAAGCATGATGCTATAAGGGTTTATATCATTTGAAGTACATCCAGTCAAAAGGAGCAGACTTGACAAGCATGGTGGCACAAGCTTGTAATCCCAGTACTTGGGAGGCTGAGACAGGAGGATCGCAGGTTCAAAGGCAGCCTCGGCAACTTAGCAAGGCCTTCCATAATGTAGTGAGACCCAATTTCCAAATAAGAAATAAAATTGGGCTGGGGGTAGAATGCCTCTGGGTTCAATCCCCAGTACCAAAAAATAATAATAATAATAATAAGAGCAAACTATAGCTGGGCATGGTTATGCACGCCTGTAATCCCAGTACTTGGGAGGCCTAGACGGGAGCAACGCAGGTTCAAGGCCAGCATCAGCAACTTAGTGAGGCTGTCAGCAACTTAGTGAGACCCTGTTTCCAAATTAAAAAATAAAAAGGGCTGGGGTATAGCTTGGAGGCAGAATTCCCTGGATTCAACTCCCATTACCAAAAAAAAAAAAAAAAAGTCATCTCTTAGAATAAGTAGTGTGGGCCGGGCGTGGTGGCGCATGCTTGTAATCCCATACTTGGGAGGCTGAGACCAGAGGATCAGGGTTCATGGCCAGCCTCAGCTACTTAGTGAGGCCCTCTGCAACTTGGTGAGACCCTGTTTCAAAATAAAAGGATAAAAAAATAGGGCTGGGGGTGTAGCTTGGAGGTAGAATGCCTCTGGGTTCCATCCCCAATACCGCAAAAAAAAAAAAAAGAAAAGAATAGTTTGGAGGTCAGTTATTTGAGCTGTTCTGCAGCTCAGCAATGCCCACCCTCCCCTCTTCTGCTCAGCCATCCTCAATATGTGTGTATTACATACTCAAGTTGGATGCCTCATGGACACAAAACAGCTGCTGCAGCCCCCATAAATGTTTTCTAGGCAGGAAATAGGAAAAGTAAAAGCTTTATTCTCTGGATTTTATTCAGGAAGCCCCAGCAAACTTCCCCTTATACCTCATTGGCCAGAACTGATAGCCATGGTCGTCCTGAGCTGCCAGGGAAGCTGGGAAAGCCAGTATCTGGCAAAGAGGATGTTTGGCTTAGACCACTCATGATTCATGTACTGGGCCTGGGCACTTTGCTAACCTGGCACAGACTCGGGCTTACGTTAGCAAAAGGTGTGTCTCTTGCAGGGGCTAATCTCTGTTGGCTGGCCAGCTAACAATATCATGTGTTTTCTCAAACTTAACACAGTTCATTGAGGTGGGGCCTATTGTTATCACCATTTTACAGATGATTAAACCGAGGCTCTGAGACATTTAGCAACTTTCCCAAGATCACACAGCTATTTGCTAGTAGGGGTTTCACCCCAGGTCTGGATCCACAGGGTGTGCTCTTAACTACCACATACCCTTGGGGACCTGCTGCTTAGGCATAGACCAACCCAGACCGTGAACCTTTAAAAGGGAAGAGACCAGATCTTCCTCATCATTGTACTTTAGTGGTGTCTGGCAATTGACAGAAGCCTACTGAACTGATTTACACATACCCCCGGCCCTATTTTATTTCATTTTATTTTTATTTATTTATTTGTGTGTGTGTATATGGTACTGGGGATTAAACCCAGGGGCATTCTACCTCTGAGCTACACCCCTAGCCCTATTTTATTTTTTACTTGGAAATAGGGTCTCACAAAGTTGCTGAAGGCCTCATTAAGTGGCTGAGGCTGGCCTTGAACCTTTGATCCTCCTCTTTCAGCCTCCCAAGTCTGGGATCACAGGTGTGCACCACCACGCTCATCTTAAACCATTTGGTTTTGATACTTGCTGCCTTGTAACATGTTTTAAAGCCAAGGGCACAAACCTGCCATTGCTATCTTTAAAAAATACACCTATCTTTTCTTCTGTATTGTTTTCCACTTACCCATGCTGGGTTCTTGAAGTCCTGGGCAGAATTCCAACGTAAATATCACCCGCGATGGAAATTTTGGGGGAAGGAGAGGAGGGTGAAAGAGCAATTGAGGCCCAAACAGTGGCAGTTCCTCATGGGCTGCGGAGCCATGGAAAATCCTTTGTTGCTGCCTGCTGGCTTCTTGCCTCCAGGATCTGGGTGGGTACTGCCCTTGGCCAGCTTCCTGGTCAGGTCACAGACAGTTTGATCAGAGGGAGAGTGTCCTGGGGAACAGAGGCTGGGGCCAGGCTGGGGCCTTGGGAGTAGACCCAAGAACAAGAAGGGTGATGTACACGACCTCATTGGCTCTCAGGATGACCCTGTGGGACAGGGCCTCCTGCGCTGCCCATTTTACAGTGGGAAAACTGAGGCCAGAGAGGTGAAGTTGTCTGTGCAAGGTGACACATGGTAAAGCTACGAGCATGGACTCCTCAGATGGATTCCTTCCCTAGCCACGGTGTCTGGGAGGTACCCTGGGACCTTGAAGAGGGCGCTGAGGGCCGGTTGGGAGCCTAGGAGGCCCTGGCCCATCCTCAAAGTTCTCACCAGGCTGCAGAACTCAGTGGTCCAGAGCAGAGCATAGTAGGAGCCCAGTGCTCATCCTTCCTTCCTTCTTCCCTTTCTCCCTCCCTCCTTCCCTCCTTTCTTCCTTCCTTCCTTGTGTGTTTGTGCGTGTGTGCACGTGCATGTGTGTGCTGGAAATTGAACCTAAGGACATTCTACCTCTGAGCTACACCCCCAGCCCTATTTTATTTTTATTTTGAAACAGGGTCTCACCATGTTGCTGAGGGCCTCGCTAAATTGCTGAGGCTGGCCTCAAACCTGTGATCCTCCTGTCTCAGCCTCCAAAGTATTGGGTTACAGGTGCACACCACCACACCCAGCTCACTCAGTCTTTTAAGCACAGATGGTAAGAGCTTAGCGCTGCAGGAAGAGCAGAGGTGAGCCAGGCCCAGCCCCTGCCAGAAGTTTCAATCTGGTGGGCAAGGTGAGATGCACAAAGCAACTTCATGTCCAAGGCTGCAGGATACACGGCCTTCAACGAGGCTGTTGGTGCACAGGACAGACAGTCAGGAAGGGCTTCTGGGAAGAAGCTGCTCTGAACCAAGTTTCGAAGGTTGAGAAGGATTTTAATGAGCAAGTTAAAGAATCACATGGGCAGACACAGGAGGAATTCTGGGAATTGATTCACTCATTTATTTATTTAAATATATTAATTAATTAATTAATTTTATTTATTTTCTATAGTACTGGTGATTGAGCCCAGGGGCGAATTCTACCTCTGAGCTCCAGCCCCAGCCCGATTTTTTATTCTTTATTTTGAAACAGGGTCTCACTAAGTAGCTGAGGCTGGCCACGAACCTGTGATCCTCCTGTCTCAGCCTCCCAAGTGCTGGGATTACAAGCATGTGCCACTACGCCCAGCTATTTATTTTTATTTATTTTTATTTTTTCATACTAGGGACTGAATCCAGGGGTGTTCTGCCTCTGAGCTACATCCCCCAGTCTTTTTAATTAATTTGTTTATTTAAATTAATTAATTAATTAATCGTGGTACAGGGGATTGAACCCAGAGGCATTCTACCTCTGAGTTATACCTGCAGCCCTTTTTAAAATTTTGTTTTGAAACAGGGTCTTGTTAGGTTGCTGAGAGTCTCACTAAGTTGCTGAGGCTGGTCTTAAACCTGCGATCCTCCTGTCTCAGCCTCCCAAGTACTGGGATTACATTATTATTTTGAAACAGGGTCTCACTAAATTGCTGAGGCCAGCCACAAACCTGTGATCCTCTTGTCTCAGCCTCCCAAGTACTGGGATTACAGATGCACACCACCTCACCCAGTTGGCCAGCATCCTTTCTGTTGATGACTCAGTGGTGAAGGGCCTGGCTCTGCTTACCATGCACCAGTGTTGGTCCTGATAGAACCTGCTCTTCTGAAGATTGAGTAAAGCTCTTCATCCTGAGCCTGGATCCGCAAGTAGCTATCGCTACTTCCTACCCCTGACCCGTGACCCTGGGTAACATCCTTCCCTCCAGTCCCAGTAGCTGCCCCTCTGCCTGATCCACAGAGCCCATACTGATTTGGGTATGCAAATGAGGAGGTGTGGCTCAGGGAATCTGAGGCAAATGGAACCCAACTTGCAAATTTGGGCATTTGCATGTAGAGGCCAGTGACTCCAGCTCCCTTCCCGCCCAGAGGCCCGCTGGTACCCAGATGCCCAAACACCCCGGGAGTGACCGCACTCATAAGTTGCCTTGGTCTCCTGGGCCGGGCTGGGTTTGCCTTGAGTCACAGCCTCAGGGAGGGAGCCCAGAGAGGTAGAGGACATGCCAAGGTCACCCACAGGGCCAGCCGTGGGTCAGAGAGGCCTGCCCATGCGTCTGCCTTGAGGCTGGCCGTGGCCCAGGCGTCAGGTGTTTTGGTCACAGTGCCCAGCTCTGCCACGCTGGGGATCTGGGTACCTTTGCCGACTTTCTCCACCTCTCTGGTCTCCCAGGCCCCACCTGGGGACACCTGGAAAGCACCCAGAGCACCGGGGCCGGCCTGGCACACGCAGACCTAGGCACTGGGCCACAATGACAGGATATCCCCAGGGAGCTGGGCTGGCTGCCCACACAGGGAACACCGGGGCGGGGACCTGGCACCGCTGGAGGAGAGGGCACAAGAGGGCACCAGAGCGGGAGTCAGAACAGCTGGGCCCCAGAGGGTGGAGAACAGGCCAGCGTTGTCATGGAAACAGTGACTACAGGCAGGAGGGCAGAGGAAATCGGATGCCCACAAATAGAGACCTGGGTCTTCCCACAGCCCCAGCCTGAGAGGCGGGGGGAGGGCTGGGGTCTCCTGCCACTTTTCCTGGTAGGCCATGTGAGCAGGTGCCTACCGGAATCATAGATTCCAGACATGTTCCACCCCCGCTGCCCTGTGACCATGGGGCCTGAGGGGAGGGGGTGCCCAGACTCCACTGCCAGCATGGTGCTCAGGGGCCAGACCAGCCCAGGTCTGGAAGTACCTCTGAGTAAGGCTGAGCCAGCAGCCCCACCCCCACCCCTGCACACGGGGGCAGGGATGGCCCTCCACGCCTTACCCTCAGGGGCCCCAAGGACCTCTTCCTCATTCCAGGGAGCAAGGACCAGACCTCAAATTCCTTTTCTTTTTTCTCTTTTTGGTAGCAGGGATTGAACCTCTTTTTGGTAGCAGGGATTGGACCCAGGAGCATTTTACCTCTGAGCTACCCCCCCACCCCAGCCTTTTAAAATCTCATTTTGAAACATCTAAGTAGCTGAGACTGTTCTGGAACCTGTGATCCTCCAGTCTCAGCCTCCCAAGTACTGGGATTACCAGTGTGCACCCCCACGCCTGGCTTCAAATTCCTTTTCAAGTTGTACCTTAAGGCCCACAGCACTGGTTGGGTATAACCATTTGCAAGGCAAATAGGGGTTTGGGGTTTTATCTGCTTAGAACCCACTGTCCTGGAGGCCTTGGCCTGGAACAGCCTGAGCCCTTCCCTGCCAACCAGGGCCTCTCCTCTCATTGTCAAGCCGCCACACAAGCCTAGCTGAGAGCTGTGCATCTGTGCGTGACACTGTGGCAGGTAAAGTGGCGCCCAGCCAGGAGGAAGCTCTCCCTGCCCTATGTGGCAGTGAGCAGACCATGGCCCCTCCCCGGGACTTAAACCCCTGAGCACAGGATGGAGTGCTAAGCCGGGTGCCTCCCATGGTAATTGCAGGTACTTAAAGATTCTCATACAGCCGGGCGTGGTGGCACACGCTTGTAATCCCAGTACTTGGGAGGCTGAGACCAGAGGATCCAGGTTCGCGGCCAGCCTCAGCTACTTAGTGAGGCCCTCCACAACATAGTGAGACCCTGTTTCAAAATAAAGAATAAAAAATAGGGCTGGGGGTGGAGTTTAGAGGTAGAATGCCCCTGGGTTCGATCCCCAGTACCGCAAAAAAAAAAAAAACAACTTCTCATTCATTAGCCAGGTGTGGTGCGCACTCCTGTAATCCTAGTATAGTACCTGGGAGGCTGAAAGGGGAGGATCAGAGGTTCGAGGCCAGCCTCAGCAACTTAGTGAGACCCTATTTCAAAATAAAAAAAAAATAGGATGGGGGGTATAGCTTAGAGGTATAATGACCCTGGGTTCACAAACACACACACACACACACACACACACACACACACACGGTTCATTTCTTTCACTTTCTAGTATCTGTGCCTCATTTGCTTTTCTAGCTCATTGGCTAGAGTTGTGTTCATTTAACCGAGCTCTCTGAGGGTCTAGTAAGGGGCAACCCTCGGCGCTGCAGACCCAGCTTCTGCCTCTGGACTTCCCTAGCCTACAGGGCAACTTTCTGACCTTCTTGCACCGGGCCATGCTGCAGAGTCCTCTTGAAGGCTCAGACTACGCGGCGATCCTGGAGGGGCGCACAGATGGGAAGCTGCAGGTGAGAATTCAGTCATACATGGAGACAAACACAAACATTAGGTTGCTCAGGGACCCCGGACGCTGGCTTCGGAGAGGTCAAGGGGGACTTCTTTGTTAGGAAATAGGAAGGAAATAAAACAGCTCTACAGACCAGAACAGGCTCTTTAATGGAGTGAAGCCTGGGAGCGGGGCTGACCGGGGAGAGAGCCCACGAGAGTCAGCAAAAGCCCCTTCCTTACAGACTAGGGGCCTTTTATGGGGCATTAGGGTGGAGGGAGAGCAGGGCAGCCGTGGACTTCT
>PVJS01036396.1:0-20481 GCA_004027185.1 Glis glis
CCTATTTTTTTTATACTTTATTTTGAAACCGGGTCTCACGAAGTTGCGGAGGGCCTCACTAAGTAGAGAGAGAGGGAGAGAGAGAACGCACGTGCACAAGCTGATGCTGGCCGCGAACCCAGATCCTCCGGTCTCCACCTCCCAAAGTACTGGGATTACAAGTGTGCGCCAGCACGCCCGGCTAGTTTCTCTAATTTTTAAAAGCTTGTTGAAGCCAGGTGTGGTGGTGCACGCTTGTAATCCCAGTACTTGGGAGGCTGAGACCGGAGGATCCGGGGTCTCAGCCAGCCTCAGCTACTTAGTGAGGTCCTCCGCAACTTAGTGAGACCCTGTTTTAAAATAAAGAATAACAACAAAAAATAAGGCTGGGGGTGGAGCTTTGGAGGTAGAATGCCCCTGGATTCAATCCCCAATACCACACAAAAAAAAAAAGCTTGTTGAATATCAGTTAAAATAATTTGTCTCTTGAACATGTTCTGTAATTTGTGGCAAAATATACAAGAGGAATTACTGGTCAGCAGTACCACAAAACAATTGATAGAAACACTGATAAAAGGACTGAAAATAAATTTTTGTATAAAAGGCTGCCCCTTGTTACGATCGGAGGATCTGGGTTCGTGGCCAGCCTCAGCTACTTAGTGAGACCCTGTTTCAAAATAAAGAATAAAAAATAGGGTTGGGGGTGTAGCCCAGAGGTAGAATGCCCCTGGGTTCAATCCCCAGTACCGCCAAAAAAAAAAAAAGAATATATCTGAGCTAGGCGTGGTGGCGCACACTTGTAATCCCAGTTCTTGGGAGATGGAGACAGGAGGATTGCAGGTTCACAGCCAGCCTCAGCTACTTGGTGAGGCCCTCTGCAACTTAATGAGACCCAGTTTCAAAATAAAGAATAAAAATAGGGTTGGGGGTGTACCTCAGAGGTAGAATGCCCCTGGGTTCAATCCCCAGTACCATACACACACAAAAGAATATATCTGTAAAGGTTTTATTCAAATGATAAGGCTCAGTTGTCATGTACATTGCAGTTTTTTGTCACCTCTACCGACCTACATACTCCCCCACCTCACATACAGAGCAGAAACCATGTGGGAAAAAGGTGATTCTTTACTCTGATATCTTTAGTATTTCATATATGAAAACCTGTGGGTGATATAGAATATATAGGTGTTTTTAAACTGTCTTTCATAGTTTTGTCTGTATTTAATAATGTTATATTCACATTTAATAGTCTTGGATGAGTATGAAATCATAGTGAAGAGATTTTGCTTTTGTACTGTACAGCTCACAGAGTTACTTTTACGAAAAAATCTGATTTCTAAAATTGACTAGTCAGAGAAATCCTGCGTATTTTTTAAGAAAACATAAGAAATTTGCAAGAACCATAGAACCAACTGGCCAGTACAATAAGAACATTCCTATTGTTTTAATAGCAAAACCATTGAAAAGTCAGTGTCTATATGAGTTATAAAAATCAACAAAATGTGAAATATGGTCTAATGTGATTATCCCTCCCCTCCAAGTTCTTATTCCCAGATGCTGCTTCTGAAAAACTATTAGATGGAACTGCTTCAAAAGACAATACTAATCCTCCACCAGAGAGTGAGGACTATGTAAGTTGGAGTTCATTATTAAAATATTTTAAATGCATTGAATTTCTAGGGGTTTATTACTCTATTCTAGTTTGGTAGCTTAAGTATCTTTTTATTTAAAAAAAATCTTTGGAAAATTGAGTGGAGAACGTGTTCTCCACTCAGGTAACAACCTGCTGCAGAACATTGGCATAGAGACATGTTTTCGGTAGCAAGAACTTTTCAGGAAACAATGAGAAGATAGTGTAACTATCCTATATGCATAGCTGTACCATTCCCCTCATTTTGGAGTTTTTGTGAAATCATTAAATTTGTTTTGCAACAGATTCTTGTGTATATTTCAAAACTAGAGAGGGAGTGGATAATCTTTAATGAATTAAAATGTGTAAATTTTTCATGTTGCTCCTTACTATCTTTGAAAAATTGAGAAATGAAAGCATTTAAATAACAGGTGTAGAGCCATCAAACTATTTATAGCAATTATTGTCGAAAAGTAGATTTTGTGACGTGATGGGGGGAAACAGAGCTTTTTACATTTTCAGTTTATACAGTTCTACTTTTATTTGGGGTTTTTTGTTTGTTTTAACAAGTATGTACTCATTTTGTAATTAAAAGATTTTAAAACAGGCACATCTCCAGTACTTGGGAGGCTGAGACAGGAGGATTACAGGTTCAAGGCCAGGGTCTTAGCAAGACCCTTACCGACTACACAAAAGAAAAATTAAAGCTATAACTTAAGCCTCATTTAAACCATAGATTAACTTTTTTGATCTTAGTAGAAACCTGAGAAACATGGATCGGTCTACAAATAATGTAGGCAGTAGTGTGTTAGACATTTGATAAAGCTAGTGTTCTTAGGATAAGTTAATGTTGGTATTAAAATTTCTTACTATTAAAATTTCTCTTATACACTTTGATTATGCATTAAATATGTTAACAAGTTTTGCTTTGTTTCTATTTTGTTACATTTAGAGTCTCTACAATCAGTTCAAATCTGCACCATCTGACAGTTTAACATACAAATTGGCTTTGTGTCTTTGTATGATTAATTTCTACCATGGAGGGTTAAAAGGAGTTGCACACCTCTGGCAGGAATTTGTTCTTGAAATGCGCTTCAGATGGGAAAACAACTTTCTGATTCCAGGGTAATAATTTCTAGTTTCTAGTTTAAATAGGATTTTTGTTTGTTAGCAAACATTTGACTTTTGACCCATTATTTTTCCTCTTCTAGGAAATCTGCCCTGGAAAGTGGTAAGAAACTTGGGCATGACTTATGTTCATGAGTTGTTCATTGAAGCAAATTTATAGTGGGGGAAAAAAGGCAAAATAACCTAAATGTCAACATTAAAAGAATAGTTAGAGCAGGGCGTGATGGTGCATGCCTATAATCCCAGTACTTGGGAGGCTGGAACAGGAGGATCACAAGTTTGCAGCTAGCTTCAGCAACTTAGTGAGACCTTGTTTCAAAGTAAAAGATAAAATAGGGCTGGGGATGTAGCTTAGATGCAGAATGCCCCTGGGTCCAATCCCCAGTACCAAAAAAAAGAACAGTTAAATAACATATGCTGTATCTCTACAATGGAAAGTTATTGATCCATTAAAAATTTTGTTCCAAGAATCTTTACTAGCATAGAAAATATTGATAATATTTGTAATTAGGTATAGTATTACATACATAGAATGCTTTTGATTATGCTGATATAAATGTATAGAAAAAAAGATTGGAGCCAGGCGTGGTGGTGGATGCCTGTAATCCTAGTACTTGGGAGGCTGAGACAGGAGGATCGCTAGGTTCAAAGCCAGCCTCAGCAATTTAGTCAGGCTCTCAACAACTTAGCAAGACCCTGTTTCCAAGTTAAAAAAAAAAAACAAAATAGGGCTGGGAGTGTAGCTTGGAGGTAGAATGCCCCTGGGTTCAATCCCTAGCACCACAAAAGAAAGAAAAAGAAAAATTATTAGAGCCAGGCACAGTGGCCCATGCCCGTAATCCCAATACTTGCAAGACTGAGATGGGAGGATCATAAGTTCAAGCCAGCCTCAGCAATTTAGTGAGACCCTATTTCAAAATAATAAATTAAAAGAAAAATAGAGCTTGTAGGTTTAACTCAGGTAGAAAGCCCCTGGGTTCAATCCTTGGTACCACATACACAGACACACAAAATGTTAGAAAGAAATACATCCAGATGTTAATAGTAGTTTCCCAGGTGTTAAATTACTTCATTCTTTATGCTACCAAGTGTTTCCTAAGTCTTCCATAATGAATATATATTTTATAACTGTAGAGAAAACGTCTTTAAAGTTCATTATAAGTTCAGACATTAAGCATTACTTACAATATTTTGTATAAGTTATATTGACATATCTCTTAATCAAATAGAATATTTTAGTCAGCAAAGTATTGTACGTTGGTGTTTACCCATGATAAGGGAGAATAGTGATACGAATAATATATAGTGGTGATTGATCCAAAAATGTTTACTTTGATGTCATTTGTCAATATTTGCTTAGCTGGTTTCTCTCTTGGTTCTGTTTTGCTCTGGGACTTATCATAAATCCAGAAACATACTGAATTTTAAAGGAATACCTTGTGGTTTAGAACTAGAGACAATCTAGAGTCTCATTGACAAAATAGAGGTGGAGATCTTGGGTATTTTATTTTTTTAGTAAGAATCTACCAAAATGATTGAGAACTGAATATACATACTAATTTATTTTGTGTAATGTGAAACACTGTATGCTGGTTACTTCAGGAATTGATTTAGACACTTGTTCTCATTTTAAGTTTTTATTCACCTGAAAGCTATTGCTAGTTTGCTATTGTATCTGAAGTATCTGTTATATTTGCGATTGATGATTTGTAGGCTAAGAGAATAAAATAAATTTTATCTTTTTATCATATATATATATACTCCCCTTCTGGAACTCTGCTTCCTTGACCATAGAACTCTAATTTTGATTTCTTATCAATATAGCTAAAAATTAAGGTAACATAAAAAATAGGCATATCGGAAGCAATTGTACTAAAATTAAGCTTTCTTTTCTCATTATTTGATAGATTAGCAAGTGGACCCCCAGATCTAAGATGTTGTTTACTGCATCAGAAATTGCAGGTAAAGATTTCCCAATGGTGGTATGTAAATGTGGTCTTGAAATAATTGGAGCTTATTCTAATACTAAATACAATCGTGAGTCGTGGGCCATCCTCATCATGCTGCTGAAGGTTGCTTATAGTCACTACAATTCATAACAAGGCCCTAAGAAGGAATAGAGAATGAAAAATATTCATGCAGTGAATAGCTTTTTTTCTGTAATAACTAATTCAACTATAAATGTTATTTCTGTTTTCTTAAGATGTTAAATTGTTGTATTGAAAGAAAGAAGGCACGGGATGAGGGAAAAAAGACAAGTACTTCAAATAACGTAACTAACACATATCCAGGAGAGGCTGGAAAAGCTGGAGACCAGTTGGGGCCAGACCATCTCAAAGATACAGATAAGGAAAAGGGAGAGATGGGAAAATCTTGGGATTCCTGGAGTGACAGTGAAGAAGAATTTTTTGAATGCCTAAGTGATACCGAAGAACTTAAGGGAAATGGACAAGAGACCGGCAAGAAAGGAGGACCAAAGGAAATGGCAAATATAAAGCCAGAAGGACGTCTCCATCAGCATGGGAAACTTACACTGCTGCATAATGGAGAGCCTCTCTTCATTCCAGTGACCCAGGTAGGATGCACTGTGCTTTCCATTTCTTTTTGTTGTTACTTAAATACCTTTGTCCTAAAAGGAGGTGAATGCTTTGAGTAGGGGAAATTCTTTTAGAAGTCTGTGCTTAAAGATTTAAGATTTGAAATCCAAATAAACCTTGTGGCTTTTATGTCTGCCATTTCTGAATTTGAAAAGTGTTTTGAAGTTTAAGTAAGTAGTAGTTCATCATGTATGAGGTGATCTAGTATTTCCTAGGTTTGTATTGAGTACTCAGGTGTTTACAAAATCCAAAAATACAGAAAGAACAAAACAATCCTTCACCTATATAATTAATCTTTTCAAACATAGTTTGAAGCCATTTTATACCATCAGGATGTAGCAATATTTCAATATCTAAGGAAGAACAGTAGTGTTTGTTGGTTTGTTTTTGCATAATCAGTGAAATGCATTTTATTGTGAAAAATGCATTTGCGTGAAAAATGATTACTGCATAATCAGTCAAATGTTTTTTATTGTGAAAAGTGCATTTTATTGTGAAAAATTCAATCCAGAAAAAGTGAAAGCCACCACCCACTAATTTAACTCTCATCCTTAGAAGATTATTATTAGTTTGGGTTATATTTCTTATACTTATTTCTATGTATTTATGTATAAATAAGTATATACATATTGAAACATGTTTGTTTGGGTTTTTTTTTTTCTTTTTTGCAGTACTGGAGATTGAACCCAGGGCATTCTACCTCCGAGCTACACCCCCAGCCCATTTTTTATTCTTTATTTTGAAACAGGGTCTCACTGAGTTGCAGAGGGCCTCACTGAGTAGCTGAGGCTGAGTGCGAACCTGAGAGCCTCTTGTCTCAGCCTCCCAAGTACTAGGATTACAAGCATGTGCCACCATGCCCGGGTTGAAACATAGTTTTATGGATTATGTTTTTAAATGTGTGCATTGGTGTGCAGCCTTTTGTTTAGCATAATATGTCTTAAAAATCTTTCCATTTTCATGTCATTGCATGTAGATCTACTTCTTTTCTTTTCTTTTTTTTTTTTTTTGTGGGACTGGAGATTGAATCCAGGGGCATTCTACCTCTGAGCTACACCCACAGCCCTATTTTTTAAATTTGAAACACGGCCTAAGTTGCTGAGGCTGACTACGAACATGCAATGCAATGCTCCTGTCTCAGCCTCCCAAGTATACGTTATTTCTTTTTAATAGTTGCATAATATTCCATGTCATGGAAGAGCTATACTTTTTAACTATTCCCCTCTTGATCATAGTGTATGTTATTTGGAAGTTTTTGCTATTAAAAGCAGTACTAAAATACAGATCCTACGCCGGGCGTGGTGGCGCACGCTTGTAATCCCAGTACTTTGGGAGGCGGAGACCAGAGGATCTGGGTTCGCGGCCAGCCTCAGCTCTCTCTCTCCCTCTCAGCCTGTCTCTCTCAGCCTCTCTCTCTCTCTCTCTCTTTCTCTCTCTCTCTCTACCTAGTAAGGCCCTCCGCAACTTTGTGAGACCCGGTTTCAAAATAAAGTATAAAAAAATAGGGCCGGGGGCATAGCGCGGAGGTAAAACGCCCCTGGGTTCAATCCCCGGTACCGCCAAAAAAAAATTAAAACAAATAAAATACAGATCCTTGTAGTTTTTTTGTATATTGGGTTTTCACATTTAAGTTCTCAGAAAGATAGTGAGAAATGGAATTGCTAGTTAAATGGAAATACAAGTTACCAAGTTCTTTTTTAAAAAGGATGCATCCAGTTTACACTCCCAGCAATGCTGTTTATGAGTAAGGGATACCCATTCTCTTCCCAACTTTCCTTCTTCGCCTTCTTCCCTTCACAAATATGTAGCGTGCCTGATATCTGCCACCACTGTTCTGGGCCTTGGAAATTTAGTAGCAAACCAGACAATAAGGTTTGCTACTAAATACTTATAGTTTATTGAGTTATATAAATTTTGCTGATATGGTGGTCAAAAGTAGTGTGCCAGTGTTTTAAATGTTATTTCCCTGATTTTTGGTAAACCTAAGTATCTTTTAATATATTTATTAGCTATCTTTTTCTGTGAATTTATGTTTTAGAATATGTTTTGCCTTTAGTAGATAATTCTAGCCAGTCTCTCAAAGTGGATCAACTAATTTATATTCCCACCAACAATGTATATTACTGTGGTTATTCTACATAATCCTTCTCACTTGATGTGTCAGGCATCCCCAAGACCACTCCCAAGTTCAATGACTTGTTAGGACTCACAGGATTCAACATGCAGTCATTCTCATGACCGTAATTTACTACAGTAAATCAGGAATTGTGGCACATGCCTGTCATCCCAGTACTTGGGAGGCTGAGACAGGAGGATCACAGGTTCAAGGACAGCCTCAGCAACTTAGTGAGACCCTGTTTCAAAGTAAAAAGTGTTGGGGGTATAGCTTGGAGGTAGAATGCCCCTGGGCTCAATCCCCACTACCAAAAAAAGCAAAATCAGCAAAGGCAAAAAGCACATCAGATGAAGAGTAGAGGAAATCAGGCATAAGCTTCCAAGAATCTTTTTTCTTGTGGTACTGGGGATTGAACCCAGGGGCATTCTACCTCTGAGCTACACCCAGCCCTTTTTATTTTTTATTTTGAAATAGGGTCTCACTAGGTTGCTGAGAATATTGCTAAGTTGCTGAGGTCAGCCTCGAATTTGTAATCCTCCTTTCTCAGTGTCCCAAGTACTAGGATTACAGGCCTAGTACACCACGTCTAGCCCCAAGAATCTTTTCCCAGTGTAGTCACACAGGATGTGTTTAATTCCTCCAGTAATCAGTTGTGACCACAAATGTGAAATGTTGTCTACTAGAGAAGCTTGTTAGAATCACAGTGGCCAGGGCTTTTATTAAGGGCTGGTCACATAGACACCCTTTGTCTAGTATATACCAAAATTCCAGACTCCCAGAAGGAAAGCAGGTATTCAGCATAAGCCATTTTGTTTATACAACATTTAGGCATAGTAAACCATTTTTATCAGTTCCACGAATGGAGGAGACTCAGCCAAAATCTGAGTTCCCAGATATCAGTGAAGGGCCAACTTTGCAAGTAACTTTTAGATAGCAGTCTCAGGCCCGCTGTTAACTCTTTTCTGCGTGCTTGATATTTACAGTCATTTTAATTTTGACTTTCTGGTGAGTATGAGATAATTATCTCATGTTTCTATATTTCCCTGATGAATATTACTAAACAAATTTTTTCATATACTTATTGCCTATTTATATGTCTTCTTAAGGACGTACCTGTTAAGGCCTTTGTCTATTTTTTAAAAAGATAGTTCTCGCCGGGCGTGGTGGTGCATGCTTGTAATCCCAGTACTTTGGGAGGCAGAGACCGGAGGATCCGGGTTCGTGGCCAGCCTCAGCTCTCTTTCTCTCTCTCCCTGTCTCTCTCTCTCTTTCTCTCTCTACATAGTGAGGCCCTCCGCAACTTCGTGAGACACAGTTTCAAAAATAAAGTATAAAATATAGGGCCGGGGTATAGCGCGGAGGTAGAACGCCCCTGCGTTCAATCCCCGGTACTGCAAAAAAAAAAAAAGATAGTTCTCTTTTTTCTTACTGCTTTGTAAGAATTGGGTCCTTAGATACAAGTATCAAAAATATGAGTCCTTACATATTATATATATATATATATAATATGAGTCCTATATATATATATATATATATGAGTCCTTACATATTACATATATTACATATATATATATACAAATATGAGTCCTTAGATATTTGTATTACAAAATCATCTAGTCGGCTGCTTGTCTTTTTACTTTCTTGATGCTTGATGATTTTTGTTGGAACATTTGTTTTTAATTTTAATAAAGTTTAATCTACCAGTGTTTTTCGTATGTGGATAGTGCTTTTTGTGTTCCACCTAAATCTTTACCTACCCCAATATATTTTCTTATGTTTTCTTCTGGAAGGTTTATTTGAAAATTTCCCCTGTTGCATTTGTTTGTTATCCACTTCAAATTAATGTTATGTTGGTATGAGGAAGAGGTTAAGATTCTTTTTGTCCTACGTGGAGATCAAATTGTTCCATCACCATTATTGAAAAGATCTGTCTTTTCCTATGAGTGGTGGTGGTGTCTTTGTTGTAAGTCAAGTGGCTGTCTGTATGCTGTTCTGTTTCTGGACTATTTATTTCATTCCATTAGTTTCCATCTATACAATAGAATAATAATACATTGTCATTATTACTGTATCTTTATAATAGGCCTATCTGATAGTATTAGTCTTCTTTGTTCTCCTTCAAGATTACATTGACTATTCAAGATCCTGTGTGTGTGTGTGTGTGTGTGTGTAATATATATTTATTTATGTATTTATTTATTTATTTTGGCGGTACTGGGAACTGAACCCACAGGCATTCTTTTCCTTTTTTATTTATTTTATTTTATTTATTTATTTATTTATTTTGCGGTACCAGGGGTTGAACGCAGGGGCGTTCTACCTCCGCGCTACGCCCCCGGCCCTATTTTTTATACTTTATTTTGAAACCGGGTCTCACGAAGTTGCGGAGGGCCTCACTAAGGAGAGAGAGCGAGAGAGCTGAGGCTGGCCGCGAACCCGTATCCTCCGGTCTCCGCCTCCCAAAGTACTGGGATTACAAGCGTGCGCCACCACACCCGGCTCTTTTCCTTTTTTAAAATGTCCTTGTCAGGGAAGTGTTTTCCTCTTTTTCTATTATCTGGACAAATTTGTATAACATGGGTTTTTTTTTTTAAGTTGAAAATAGCAAGACCCTGGGTTTGATCTGCAGCACTGCAAGCAAAAACAATAACAACAAAAAGGTTGAAAATAATCTACCAGTGAAGCCACTTAGATTCTGCAGTTTTGTTTATAGGAATATTTTCAGTTACAGTCTTAATTTCAAATTTCTTTAGTAGATACGGAACTATTTTGATTTTTTTGGATGTGTTTTTCAAGGAAGTGTTTTCTAAATTTCAAGTTTACTGGCATAAATTATTTCCCAGTACAGACAGGTCCTCACTCGGTACTCACTGGACCACCTCTCCCTACCCCCATACTAAAATCCCTGGATGCTCAACTTCCTTAAGTCAGCCAGCCCTTCAGATTTTGCTACCGTGGATTCACTATCCACAGAGAAGGACCAACTGTATTCTTTTATAGTCTTCTCCATGTCTGTAGAAATCTATGATGATTTTGCAGTTTCAGTTTTAAAAATTGGTATTTTTTATATTAATCTCTCTTTATTCTCAAAGGATTTTATTAATTTTATGAATCTTTCCCTGCCTAAAGATCAACTATTAGTTTTTATTTTTCTCTGTTAATATTCTATTTCATTGATTTATTTTTATTATTTCTTCTACTCCTTGGAATTAATTTGCTGTTTTTCTAGCTTCTTACATTTGAAGCTTAGACATTGATATTAAACCCTTCTTCTTTTCTAATGTTTACATTTGGGGGGGCATACTGGGGATTGAACCCAGGGCCATTCTACCTCTGAGCTACACCCCCAGCCCTATTTTTTAATTCTTTATTTTGAAACAGGGTCTTACTAAGTTGCGGAGGGCCTCACTAAGTAGCTGAGGCTGGCCGCGAACCTGCAGTCCTCCTGTCTCAGCCTCATTTTTGGAATGTTCATTAAAAGGTGAATAAACTATGGTATATCATGCAATAGAAAACTACTAAACAATAAAAATGAATGGTCTATTGAAATAATATGTGTGAATCTCGAAATAATTACATTGAAAGAAACAACACATAAAAATTACAGTTAGGAGCCGGGCATGGTGGTGCACGCTTGTAATCCCAGTACTTGGGAGACTGAGACCGGAGGATCTGGGTTAGCAGCCAGCCTCAGCTACTTAGTGAGGCCCTCTGCAACTTAGTGAGACCCTGTTTCAAATTAAAGAATAAAAAAATAGAGCTGGGGGTATAGCTCGGAGGTAGAATGCCCCTGGGTTCCATCCCCAGTACCACCAAAAAAAAAAAAAGAAAACAAGAACTCAAATTCCATAACCAGAGATGAATCACTATTAGAGCAGTTCCCTCCCATTTTCTATATTGAACCGTTTCTATTACTTACAATAAAAACCTGTTGTAACTAGTGATGGCATATTTAATAATATCATTAGGACTTCATATCTGTATCATTCATAGTCAGGAGAGTTGCAGTAGACCCAAATTCTTCAGTCTTTGAGCTCTCAATCCTTGTCAAGGTAAATCTGGTGATGATGTCTGTGAAGAGGAAGAGACCTAAAAGTCATATTTATTCTTAATTTGTTACTTTTTTAAAATGTAGGTTCTGAAAAAATGTGTGCATTTCTCTCAGTTCTCTCAAATACGTATCTTGTGACTGTAAGAGCAGAAATAATTGTCTTTTCTATTTTTATAGTTCTGCTTTGTCTAAAAAGGGCTATACATGAGCTTTATCCTTTTGTGCTTCACAGGAACCAGCACCTATGACAGAAGATCTGCTGGAAGAGCAGTCTGAGGTCTTAGCTAAATTGGGTACATCGGCAGAAGGGGCTCACCTCCGAGCACGCATGCAGAGTGCCTGCCTACTCTCAGATATGGAGTCTTTCAAGGTGGGTCACACTGTCAGAGCTCTGGGGTCTATTTTGAGCTATTCTGGGATGAAACTGTGAAAGTCACTCTATAAAGCGGTATAAAGGCCTAAGTCTTTTTTTTTAAGTGTTTGGATTTCACTAATAGTAACTGTAACACCCAACCTTCATTCCCCCAAGGACTCGTTTCTTAAGTTTAAAAAAAGAAAAGAACCAACCTGTTATTAATAGTTGAAAGTTGAGAATTGAATTGAATGGTTTCTGTGCGTATTGGGATGCTTTCTTCCTTTGTGTGTGCTCAGCCAATTTAATGTAAGGCTTTTAGGAAATCCTTAGGGTTTAATGTGGGTCACTTCACATAAGAAGCCTTTGAGTGCTCAGCGTGCACTTCACACTGTGATCAGATGAGTAGGAGATACAGTGTTTACCCGCAGTTAATAGTCTATTGAGGTTGTGGGAGAAAATATATAAACAATTATTATGTGATGAGTTCTCATAAGAAGTAGGTCAGGAAGGTGATTGACTCTGCTGAGTGGGTTAGGCAAGGTCTCTCAGAGGAGTCGCCATTTTGGGAAGTCGTATTTGCTACCTTCCAGAGGAGAAGGCCTATTTTGGAGCCTGCCCTCCTTGTACATACCTGCAAAAGTAAAAAGATAAGCTATAGCTGAAGGGTATATGAAACATAAATGAGCTGGGAGCTCTATGTTCGGCCTAGTGTAGTAAAGACAACCAGAAGGAAGAATTCTGGTGTAAATGTCTATCTTTAACATAATATACAGTGCAGGAGCTGGATATTATTTCTTATTAGGCTTGCAATCTTCACTCACATGGGTGTGGCGTTACTGGTAAAGATCCGCGTCTTTGTACATGAGTCCTGAGTCACTATTGTGAAGTTGTACTCATTGCAGTTCACAGCAGTTGTTTGCTGCCGTGGACCATGACGCAGCCCTAGAAGTTTATGTTGTTGAGTCAGTGGAGGCCCTTCCTCTGAGTCCTCAGGAGGATTCCCTGAAGTGGTGGGGATGGTCAGACTGGTAACCAATTAAGATAAAATTGGCGATTTTGCCTTTCATATTTAACCCCGACCATTCTCACTGTGCTGATGCCCATGCCCACCCTTAGTGCTCTACTAGTACATTATTGGACACTTTTTTTTTGGCACAAGATTGAACCCAGGGGTGTCCTACTTCTGAGCTACACCCCTAGCCCTATTTTATTTTTATTTTCAAACAGTTTCACTGCATTGCTGAGGCTGTTCTTGAACCTGTGATCTGCCTGTGTCAGCCTCCCAAGTACTGGGATAACAGGCATGCACCACTGTACCCTGCTTTGCTGGATACTTTTTTTTTTTTGCAGTACTGGGGATTGTGGGGATTGAACCCCAGGACATTCTACCTCCAAGCTACACCCCCAGCCCTATTTTTTATTCTTTATGTTGAAACAGGGCTCATTAAGTAGCTGAGGCTGGCCACGAACCTGCGATCCTCCTGTCTCAGCTTCCCAAGTACTGGGATTACAAGCGTGCACCACCACGCCCAGCTGCTGGACACTTTTGAAAAAAGTCCACACTAACACTGTGAAGAAGCCTCTTCTGTTTTTGGTTCACATCATCATTAATTCTTTAGAATTATCCACTAAATAAAACTTACTATGTTCAGTTCTAGAAGCCTGGAAAATAATATTTTGGATTCCAATTTCTTAATAGCACATAAGTAGTTTATATGGTGGTAATTTGTTCTATAAAGCCCAAGAGTTTGATGGCTGGATAGAACATGTTTTGAAGTTAGTTGATATTTACTGTGACACTGGTATTGATTTATTGAGGAAAAGAACATAACTTTTCCATAATTGTGTTATTATTCTGATCATGTATATTATTTAATTTACTTCAGTTTATTTACTACTTTTCTAAGTATTGAGTGGTTACACTGTAATTTTAAATTAAGTTATGTAATATCTAATCTGTTTAAGAAAATTTTCATTTCACATGATTTTTCAGACTTATTAAATGAAAATGTGTTTTTCCTATAAAACTGAGACAACAAAAAATAAAATGCTTTTGGCACTTTAACAGCTGACCTATTTTAAAAGTGACATCCAAACTCATTTCACATGTTAGATTTTAAAGCTTAGATAGGTTTTTTGGGAAAGTATGATTTTGCAAACAGGCTTACCGGTAACTGTTGATTTTTATTTGATTTTGCTGGATTTATTGCCGCATTTTAGGCAGCCAATCCAGGGTGTGCTCTGGAAGATTTTGTGAGATGGTATTCACCCCGGGATTATATTGAAGAGGAAGTGATTGACGAAAAGGGCAACGTGGTTCTAAAAGGAGAGCTGAGTGCCCGAATGAAGATTCCAAGCAATATGTGGGTAGAAGCCTGGGAAACAGCCAAGCCAATTCCTGCTAGAAGGCAAAGGAGACTCTTCGATGATACACGTGAAGCAGAAAAGGTAATTAAGATTTGGGTCTCTAATACTAGAATGCTAATTACTATTCTTGAATCTTAGAAACTATCATAGATGTGAGAGCTTGGACATACTTGACAAGCAAATCATTAAAATTCAGTGAGGATTTTTTTTTTTTTTACGGTACTGGGGATTGATTTATTTTGAAACAGGGTCTCACTAAGTTGCGGAGGGCCTAAGTAGCTGAGGCTAGCAGCAAACCCGGATTCTTTGGTCTTAGCCTCCCAAGTACTGGGATTACAAGCATGAGCCACCATGCCCGGTGTTCAATGAGCCTTTTATATATCTAGTAGTCACATTTAAGATTTAGAACTAGTGCAAATAGGAGGTAAAAAGACATTCATAGTTTGTATAGAATGCTTACCATTGTACTGTCACACAGTATATATCAGAAATGTTAAAAATGGGCATGTCCTTTCACCTAGCAGTTCTACCAAAAAAATTAAGGAAATAATGAGAAATATACAAAGATCTATATGCGTGAATGCTGTTCAACAAAGTTCTTTAGTGAAAAAGAACCAACCAAGGCTTGGTTCAGTAAATTATGGTATATCCACATAAGGGACTATTTTGCAACTATTCAAAAACAAACTTTGGAGCTCTGGAGAATAGTGGCACCTGCCTGTTATCAGATTACTCTACACACATTCACATCCTCTGCACTCCCCATGAAATCAATAAGTAAATAAAATCCTTGCCTTTAACCTTACTAGCAGATAGAGATTACAGTGACTTTCAAATTAACAGGAAGTAGACAAATAAGCCAGATTCCGGTAGAGCTTCCACTGCTGTAAGCCTTGGGGTATAGCAAGTGGGAACAGGGAATGTTAAGAAAAAGAGCCAAGACATACACAGGATTTAGAAAGGCATAAAGTTACCCCAGAGAAAGAGACCCTAAAACCAAGTGCCAAAACACAACACAGGTAGGGCTTGTGTAGTTCACAGCACTGCTGTAGGGGAGGGACTTGGATATAAACAGGATTGGAAGTGGAGCCTCGGAGAGAATCAGAAACAATCAGGTACTGCATAATGATATTTTAGTCATTAATGGACCACGTATACCAGGGTGGTCCCATAAGGTTATGATGGGACTGGAAAATCCCTATTGGCTGGTGACATTATAGCCATCAGAACATCATAGCACAAGGCATTCATTACTCATGTGTTAGTAATAATATTGGTATGAAATCTTCTGTGCTTCCAGCTATATAAAAGTATAACACATATAATTATGTACAGTACATAATACACAATGATGTTGCTAGTATACGTTCTTTACTTTTTTTCACTATTTTAGAATATACTCCTACTTATTAAAAGAAAGTTCCCATAAAATAGCTATGATACTCTGTCAGCAGCCTTATGTATCTTCTGTTTACCAGATCTCTTGATTACATCTAGAGGCCAAGTCAAGTGATTGACATATGAATTAGTCTTATCTAAGTATAATCTATATTTTTTTTTTTGCGGTACCGGGGATTGAACCCAGGGGTGTTCTACCTCCGCGCTACACCCCCGGCCCTATTTTTTATACTTTCTTTTGAAACCGGGTCTCACGAAGTTGCAGAGGGCCTCACTAAGGAGAGAAGAGAGAGGGAGGGAGGGAGGGGGAGAGAGAGAGAGAGAGAGAGAGAGAGAGAGAGCGCGCGCGCGCTGAGGCTGGCCGCGAACCTGGATCCTCCTCCTCCGGTCTCCGCCTCCCAAAGTACTGGGATTACAAGCGTGCGCCACCATGCCCAGCCCTATAATGTTTGCACACAATGAAATCTCCTAATGACACATTTCTTAGAACATATCCCCATCATTAAGGAATGCCTGACTATATATAGAGAATAGATGTAAGATAGAAATAAAGCAATGATTAGAAAGAAGGAAATAAGAAGGGAAAATTAAGGATCCTGCAAAAATTAAAGAAAAAGAGGACAATTAATTTCCCTCAGCCTGTCTTTCTATGAAAGAAATTGTGCAAAAGAGAGTACTTTCAAGCTGTCTATGACATTACTGGGAATAGAAGAGAATAGACTGTGTCCATACAAAACTGCTTTAAAAAACAAAAATGTGCAATCTGATCATTTCAGCTAATGAGAATATTTCTTAGAAAAGGAGCCATAAAGCGGAAGAAAATTGTAGCATAACACTCCAACCTGAATCAGATACCCTCAAACAAGCCTGGAAGATGTGGAAAATCATGTTTAATCAGACATACTAAACCCAAGAGCAGAAATGGACCCAAAAACCCTCAAAGATAATGAAACCACAACTGATTTAACTTAGGGTAGACGTGAAATTGAAATAAAAAGATGACTGTATCTAAAGTGAAGACTAAATTACAAGGGCCCAAGAGAGAATAGATTGATATTTATTTGTTTGTTTAATGTGGTACTGGGAATTGAACGCAGGCGCATTCTACCTCTGAGCTACACTCCCAGCCCTATTTATTTATTTATTTATTTATTTATTTATTTATTTATTTTTATTGGTGCATTGTAATCATACATCTTGATGGGTTTCAGAATGGTAGAAGTATACATGCATTCATCAGTCAATTAGCCCTCCCCCAATTTCTACACCCATTCCCTCCCCTCTCCCTCCTTCTCATGTTCAGCATAATAGGTGACTTCGATATATTTGTGTATGTATGTCCTGTGCATTAGGGTGCTTCCCTCTTCTCCCCTCCCATCTTCCTCAGTGTCTTGCCTTCTTTACTCATCTGAGGTCTTTTCCATCACCGGCCCATGTCCTCCAGGGAGGCCGTGACTCACCCGCCCATGTCCGCTCACCTGCCCACAACCTCAGTGCTGGGGGTTCTCTGGGGCGGACCTGGGTCCTCAGCACTGGGGGTGCTCCTGGGCAGGGCATGGCTCACCCGCCCGTGACCTCAGCCCTGGGGGTGCTCCACAGCGGGGCGGCGTCCTCAGCTCTATTTTTTAATTTTTTTGTGTGTGTGTGTGTGGTACTGGGGATTGAACCCAGGGACTTTCTACCTCCGAGCTACACCCCCGGCCCTATTTTTTATACTTTCTTTTGAAACCGGGTCTCACGAAGTTGCGGAGGCCTCACTAAGTAGCTGAGGCTGTCCACGAACCTGGATCCTCTGGTCTCCGCCTCCCAAGTACTAGGATTACAAGTGTGCACCACCACGCCCAGCTTATTTTTTAATTTTTGAAACAGGGTCTCACTAAGTTGTTGAGGGCCTTGCTAAATTGCTGAGGCTGTCCTCGAATCTACAATTCTGCCTTAGCTTCCCAAGTACTGGGATTACAGGCATGCACCACCACAACCAGCTTAGACTTTATTTTTTTAGTCTTTAGGATCTTCAGGCAAAAAGATAAAAATAACTCTTTAAGGGCAAGAACATTAGACATCGTATTTTTTTTTCTGGTGGTACTGGGGATCAAACCCAGGGGCATTCTACATCTGAGCTACACCCCCAGCCCTGTTTTTTATTCTTTATTTTGAAACAGGGTCTCACTAAGTAGCTAAGGCTGTCTGCAAACCTGCAATCCTCCTGTCTCAGCCTCCCAAGTACTGGGATTACAAGCGTGCGCTACCACGCTCAGTTTAGACATCGGATTTCTCAAAAGCAACATACAAACTAAGAAGACAACATGGAACAACATTTCTAAGAAATTTAAGGGAAAACTATGAACTAAGGAATTTATATCCAGCCAAGATATCTAAGTATCAAACCTACAAAAAATTTTTCTTCTGAATTTTTGCACATTTAATACTGCATATATGTAGCCTTCCTAAGGAACCCACTATGCCTTTTTTTTTTTTTTTGCAGTACTGGGTATTGAACCCACATGCTAGGCAAGTGCTCTGCCGCTGAGCTGCATCTCCAACCTTTTTTATTTTTTAAAATTTTGAGACAGGGTCATGATAAGTTGCTGAAGCTGATCTGGAACTTCTGTTCCTCCTGCTTCAGCCTCCCAAGTAGCTGGGATTTAAGATGTGTGGCACCATGCCCAACTCCAGTAAAACTTTCTGTATTAAAAATATTCTATGCCGGGCGTGGTGGCACACGCTTGTAATCCCAGTACTTGGGAGGCTGAGACAGGAGGATCACAGGTTCGCAGCCAGCCTCAGCAACTTTGTGAGGCCTTTGCAACTTAGTGAGACCCTGTTTCAAAATAAAAAATAAAATCGGGCTGGGGGTGTAGCTCGGAGGTAGAATGCCCCTGGGTTTAATCCCCAGTACCAAAAAAAAAATAATTCTATGTCTGTGCTATCCAAAATGGTAGCCACATGTAGCTTTAACAAACACTTCAAATATGGGTAGTATAACAGGTACTGAACTTGTAAGTGGCCACATATGTCCAGTGGCTACCTTATTGAATAGCGTAGTGGAGAAGGATGAACTTTACCCAACTAAGAGATGGCTGGAAAACTTTGGCAAAGAACTGATGGTAAGTGTTTCATTTATTGAATTCTAGAACTAAGACTCAAGATGAGGACATGGGTAGAAAAAGATGTAAAATTACATGTTTAGACAAAGTAGAAAGAATATAACCATATATACCACATTAGAAATATGGTACAAAAAAGAAGGGGAGGGGCAAGTAGAATAAAGCATTTACTCTTATATAAAAAATAGGTGGTTCCAGGCGTGGTGGCGCACACTTGTAATCCCATTACTTGGGAGGCTGAGACTGGACCATCCGGGTTCATGGCCAGCCTCAGCTACTTAGTGTGGCCTCTACAACTTAGTGAGACCTTGTTTCAAAATAAAGAATAAAAAATAGGGCTGGAGGTATAGCTCAGAGGTAGAAGTTCCCGGGTTCAATCTCCAGTACCGCAAAAAATAAATAAATAAAATTTAAAAAAATAAAAATAAAAAATAGATGGTAATCAGAGGATACCATTTAAAATTGTCAGACAAGATTGTAAGAGTTAAAGATAAAGGAATTAAGAGCATATAAAAGGTATTAAGGAAGCTGGGCATAGTGGTACATAACCTATAATCTCAGTACTTGGGAGTCTGAGACAGGAGGATCACAGGTTCAAGGCCAGCCTCAGCAACTTAGCAAGTTCCTGTCTCAAAATTAAAAATAAAAAGGGATGGGGATATAGATCAGAAGAATGCCCCTGGGTTCAATCTCTAGTACCAAAAAAAAAAAAAAGATTAAGGCAAGGATACCTACTAGAATAGAAATATAAACCTTTCTAAGCACCCCCTTCAATTTTTTTTAGAAAGCAAACAAAAAAGCATAATAAAGATATCACACACAGAATAATTATGAGATATCATATAAAACCCACTGACTAGCCGGGTGTGGTGGCACACGCTTGTAATCCCAGTACTTGGGAGGCTGAGACCAGAGGATCCGGGTTCACGGCCAGCCTTAGCTACTTAGTGAGGCCTCCAAAATAAAAAATAGGGCTGGGGGTGTAGCCCAGAGGTAGAATGCCCCTGGGTTCAATCCCCAGTACCGCAAAAAAAAAAAAAAACACTGACTGCTGTGCTATAAATGAGATTCTATGATTCAGAAAGAGTCCAAATTAAATGATGGACAGATATTTACCAGGCAAATTAAAATAAGAAAGCAGGGCCATGATCCTTGTACCAATGGAGAATTAAAGCGAAAAGAGAATTAAATGAGTCAAAAAAAAGATTGCTTTATAATTCAAAAGTTTTTTCACAATGAAGACCTAACAGTAACCACTTACATGAAACATAAGCTGCAGGGGTTGCAGAGATAAATAGATATTGTGGATCTTTTAGATATATCAGACTTTCACCTTGATAATAGAAAATGTACTTTCTTTTCCACTGTTCATAGAATAGTCACAAATATTAATACTATATTATGACACAAAGAAATATCAGTAGATATTATAACAGAAATATTACAACCAATAGTCTGATCTTTGTAATAAAACTAGAAATTAAAAATGAAACCCAGTTCTTCTAACTTTTAAAAACCTATTAAACAGAGCTGGGCGTGGTGGCGCACGCTTGTAATCCCAGTACTTTGGGAGGCGGAGACCGGAGGATCCTCTGGGTTCACGGCCAGCCTCAGCGCGCACTCGCGCGCTCTCTCTCTCTCTCTCTCTCTCTCTCTCCCCCCCCTCTCTCCCTCCCTCTCTCCCTCCCTCCCTCCCTGTCTCTCTCTCTTTCTCTACCTAGTGAGGCCCTCCACAACTTTGTGAGACCCGGTT